>CAUYQG010090666.1:0-29104 GCA_963574415.1 Tarsius wallacei | reverse complement strand
GTGGGAAACGATGGGGGGGTGGGAGGGATAGGGGAAGCAATTAATGGCAGTAAATACCTGTCTGGGGATGGGGGGACACTTCTTACAAACAAGGGTGCCTGAATGAGACATATTTGTGTACCTAACCCTTAAATGTACCCCCTCAATATCACAATAAAAAAAAAAGACATATGGATATATATATATCTCACATTTATCAATATTGTAGTCAAAGCTAAAACATATACATAAAAACTTCCTTAGTTCATTTAAAAATAACAGTGATAAACTCATCATATAAGTAACATTTTTTATTAAAATATTATTTTTATCTAAAACGAAAAAAAAAAATTCAATGGGCAAAAGACTTGAATAGACATTTCTCCACAGGCAATAAGCAAATGGCCAATAAACACAGAAAAGATGCATAACATCACTAGTCATTAAGGAAATGCGAATCAAAACTACAATGAAATACTACATCACACCCATTAATATGGTTACTATCAAAAACATAAAATAAAAAATGTTGGTGAGGATGTGAAATAATTGAAACACTTGTATACTATTGGTGGAAATGTAAAATGGTACAGCCAAGGTGGATGTGATCTGGCAAATCTATTTCTAGGTATATACCTAAAATAATTGAAATCTGGGTCTTAAATAGATATTTGTACATCCATATAAGTAACAGTATTATTCACAATAGCCAAAAGGTAGAAACAACTCAAGAGACCACTGACAATGAGTAAAGAAGAAAACTACGGTATATACATGCACTGGAATATTATTCAGTCTTTAAAAGGAAGACAATTCTGATATATGCTACAATATGGATGAACCTTGAGGACATTGTGCTAAGGGAAATAAGCCAGTCACAAAAAGATAAATACTGTATCATTCCATTTATATGAGGTCCTAAGAGAAGTCAAAATCAGAAAAAGTAGAATGGCGGTTACAGAAGCTGGAAGGAGGAGTGAATGGGTTGTTTAATGAGAACAGAATTTCAGTTCTCTGAAGTGAAAAAGTTCTGAAGTTGGAAGGTGGTGATGATTGCAGAATGTTATAAATGTAGTTAATACCACTGAACGGTACATTTTGAAATGGTTGTGATGGTAAATGTTGTGTTGCATTTTGCCACAGTTTAAAAATGGGGGGAAAGATTTTAGTGAATAAACATCCAACTCCTACTGGAGTTATTTCCATTCTGTATGTCATTGAAATAGGCATCAAAGTCACTCCAAGATGAAATGAACATAACCACTCTACAAGGTCAATCCCTTCCTTTTTAGCTTTGACTTAAAAAGACCCTTTGCTATTACTGCTGTCAACCTCATATTCTTATTGTCACCCTTTTGACAGCATCATCATTTCAAATGTCCCAGGTCATAGCAGGTAAGCCTAAAGCAATCAGAGAAGACATATTTCTATTCAGGGCTATTTGGAACTGTCTTGTTACCTGAAAGATCTTCCTAATTCATGTGACAACTTGTGATCTACCTTACCCATCATCAGAGAAATATAAATTTTTCTCTCTCTCTCCTTCTTCATCTCTTTCTCTCTCCCTTTTCCACCCCTCCCCTTCCTAATAGTGTTAGGGACAGATTTGCACTGAGTCATACATATTCTCTTTTTCACATTCTCTTTGTAACCAAAAGTACCCAAGAGTACAAATATGGTCAACTTTGGTCCTTGAGTATATAGCATAAGGAACAAGACATCTATTAAACAAATAATTATGTAAATAGTCATGTAGTTATTATCCTGATAAAAGATACAAAGGAGGATGACAGGGTGCTATGAGTCCATATAACTGCAGGACTTCCCATTCTTACTGTCTCCTAGGGATTCAAAGGGGGTTTTCCTGAGGAAAGAGCATTTACGATGTAACCTAGAAGATGATAATGTTTGTCAAGCATAGAGGGATAGTGGCAGAGCAAGAGCATTCCAAATGAAACAGACAAACTCTGTGATTTCTGAGGCAGAAACAAACTGGGCTTCTTGAAGAGAGAGAAAGCTAGGGAGGGTGGTGGGCTTTGAGGCCAGGGAGAGGTGAGGCCAGATGATCCTGTTGTTTGTTGTTATGTTACTGAGTTAGATTTTCCCGCAAATGGAACATCAGAATTTTAGAGCTGTTATTATATGAATGAAGATTTTTATTTGAAAATTCTACCATGAAATGTATAGAACACAAAGCAATATGAAAAATCCCAGTACATTTCAAACTCCTTCAAAAGTACCTTTACCTTTCTAGTCTGTCTTCCAACCAAGTCAAAATCTAACATTACTCCAAGAGTCAAAGCCAAATATGCCAAAGCCGGGAGAAATAATATGGACATTCAGGGAGCAATAAAATAAAAGAATATCTCTCCACTTAGAGTGTTCAGTTACTGCTTGCAGACTTGTCTAAAACATAGCCAATTGGATTTATCACTACAGATTTTTTTTTTTAAATTATAGGAGACTTCAGATTAGAATCATTAGTCATAGTTCTCAGAGTGGAAAACTTAAAGGAAAACTTCTGCTATAAAAAATTCAAATGTAATACCTAAAAGGAAAACATTCTGAAGATTACTATCTTGAATGAGAAGTATTGAAAATAAAACATGTTGGAAAAGAAAAAACTATCAGTGCAATGGGCACAACTGTAACTTTGAAACCAAAGTGAACCTGACAGTTATATAAAGTCAAGTGCACAGTGCTAACCTACAGGCACCGCAAGGCTGTGCCTATGAGACAAAAGCCACTGGTTGACCCAGGCTTCACCCCTTATGATTCCTGTGGCACAACCCCTCTGCTTGTCTTTCTGCTATCAGAACTTTCTTATCCAGAGGAGGAAAGGGTGTGGCAGCAATGTTGTGTGGTCTCTGGACAAACAGCACAGATATGTTCAGTCTTTCTGAGTTCTTCCTTCTGAGCTTGATATCTTTCTGAGTGTGTGAGTGTGACTGTGTGTGCAAGAGAAGTCATGAACTTTTATGTTTGCTGATGGTACCCTATCCAGCAAGGGAGGTGCTACCAGCTCCCTGAGTAGAAGCCAATGGCCAGCACCAAACCCCAATTCTCTGACTTGACTTTTGCTGAATTTGCAAGGGGTGATCACCCATATCAGGGTCCTTTTGAAATAGGAAGGTCATCGGGGTGAAGGGCAAGGATGTCCAAATGAAAAAATTGCTGTAATCTCTGTATATCTTGATAAATATAGAGCTGGGATGATCAGTTTCTCAAGAGACATCCTAAAATTGCAAGTCTGAGATATCTGGATAATCACCCTAAACAGCAGGCAATGCCCCCATAATCTCAGAACTTATTCCTTAGTTTAAGCAGCTTTTCCAGTGCAGAATTCAGGGAGAGAAGGAGCAGGAGCTGTCTTGAGATAAGCCCACGGTTTCCAGTTGTGGAGAAAGGAGGCAACTGCAGTATTGCTATAGGCACAGAAAACAGAAATAAATGCAAATAAGAATTCCTGTGAGTTCAACTTGGAGGAAAAAACTCACTCTATTAATTCAACTAGGATTGAACAGGAACTGCAGCATACTATTTTCTGTTTGTTTTCTAAAATGCAAATAGTTTCCTTTTTCTTATTTCAAAAGTAATGCATACTCACTGTGGGGCACTTAAATAATGCAAAGCCTAAAGAAGGAAATAAAATCACCCAGAGATTACCACCTAGTGATAACCACATTCAGATTTGGAGGACCATCCTTCCAGACATTTTGTCATATGGATTTACCCACACACATGTACAAAGGATGCATATGCACACACTTTTTTAAATTGTGAAAATGTCGACAAAACAAAAGAAAAAAAAAAAGAAAATGAAAAGAAAAAGTTGTGAGAAATAAGGGTAAAATTAGCAGTAAGTTTTCAAAGATGTAGCTTGGAGACAAAATTACCTCTATGTTTCTTCTGGTCTTCTTCACTGTCTCCCACCATATACACACACTTTAAATAGTGGATTTATATCACACTATTTTATCAGTATTGGAGATATAGATATATAGATATTTATTATCAAGTGACTAAAATCATAAAGACATGCAATATGTGTATTTTATTCCATTGTCTGTATTTACTACAATTTAGCCAATCCCTGAACAGTAGTAGAACCAGTTTTGTTCTTTTTATATTTTAAACATTTTTTATATACCATCTTTGTATGCTTTTCTGAATATCCTCTCAGGAAAATTCCTAAAAAGTGGAATTGCTGAACTAAAGGGTAGACAAATTTTTTTTGAAATCTCAGTACAGATTGCTAAAATGAAGGTGATCTGGCACCACAGGATCCCATTGTCCTTACATTTTCCCTTCCAACCTGATGAAGCCCTGCATAGGGCCAGTCTTTGGCCCACCTGGAGTCTGTTCTTATGCAGACAGCATAAATATGCCTGCGTTTCCCCTGTTTCCATACTTTGAGGGGAACAGGTCTCCCTGGAGAGAAGGCAGAAAGCCCATGGCCCCTTCAGGCTCCTGCTGCTCCAGGCTAGGGAAGGACTCTAAGCGGGAGCTCCTGCTTCTCCTGCAGCACCTGACGACAGCACCTTCCACACCGGAGACCTGCGATGGAGCCTGTCACAAGTGTCACCCCTGATCCCTGCACAGGTCCTGTGTCCAAGTTAGTGGAGCTGTGTGAGAACTCCAGGTGAAACCTGTAGTATTAGGTCAGGGATCATGCCCTGGTTTTGGCGCAGATCAGTAGTTCTCAACTGGAGGAGAAAGAGATTTTGCCCCCCAGAGAACATTTGGCAATGTCTAAAGACATTTTAGGGTGTCACAACTGGGGGGATGTACTACTGGTATCTAGAAAGTTGAGGTCAGGGATGTTGCTAAACATCCTATAGGGAATAGAACAGTCCCCACAACAAAGAATTATCTAACCCAAAATATCTTTAGTACTGAGATTGAGAAACCCTGGTGTAGTTAATGTATTCTTCTCTATCTTCGGTTCTATTTGTTTATTTCACTGAATTTCAGGGAAAGAAGATCTATTAATTTGCAAATACCTTCAGCTCTCAGATATGGGTATTCTTAAAATAAGAATCACAATTTATGATTTAATGTTTCAATGCCTCTCTCACTCTCTGCCCCTCCTTACCCAGAATCCAAGCCCCAAGAGTCATCTAGCTTGCCAGAGTTCAAACCTGCTCTCCCTACTTTGAAACTCGAACCACACTGGCACAGGTAAGTCTGATTAGATGGTTCCTTTCTTTGTCCTTTTGTTTTAAATTAACTCATATAATTAACAGAACATGAAGGCCTACTCCTTCCTTCCCTTCTATAGAGTGATTTTTATCTTGTGGTATCAGTCATCTTTCCCAAAAGAAATCACTTCATGTGATGACAAGCCCCTTTGGCCTGAAGACAAAAAGAAGAATTTCTTTCAGAAGGGAATAGCTCTTCTCTAAATGAGACTTCCAACATTCCACACCCTGCTATTCTCACTCCATCATACTTTATATACATCAAGAGCAGGATGTAAGTCATTTGGAAGCATTTGAGCAAGTTCATTGGACATGTCTCATTGGTTATAAGACTACCTGAGAGAAATCCATATTTTATCCAGACTTAAACCCATTCCAACCCTTTCTTGGGGTCCACCACCTCAGTAAACACTCAGTCAGTATTACTGGCTTACCAAAAGCAGAGTCCCACAAAAGAAGAAAGCAATGAACCATGAGTGAAAATTCTGAGGTAAATAAGGATAGCTCTATAATAACAGAGTGTCAATTATGTTTCCCTGCTGCATTGGGGTGGCATTCAGGAAAAATTAGAAGGGTCTATAGTTCGTAGAAGGGAACTTTATTGCAAAGCTAAATTGAGTTCACAGCCTACACATACACACACACATACACACATACATCAACCTGCCCCTTTGTGGAGAAGTAGCTATGCTTAAATTATTTCCTGTCCCCAAAATGATTCATCTATAGCAGAGAAAGGAAATAGCCAACTTGTATTCAGACTCAGGACAAGAAATGCCTATTCTCCTTGTGCCTCAAGATAAAACCTATTGCATGTGGAGCAAAGCTGAGGATGGAAGAATAAAGCCAGCAAAAGTTGGTTTACATTGGTGTTCTGAGGAAATACTGAGACACACTGGAGTCAAAAAAAGAAGCACCTCTTGAAGAATATAACAGCCACAAAGTGTCTATCTTTACATACACAGTGGCATGAGGTCTTTAATATGGAAAACAAAAGTGTGCCTCTGTCTCCCTTACAATGTCAAGCCCACTGTTTTGCAACAAGTTTCCTCAAAAAAATTATTAAATGAATGGTTCATATTAGAAAGGCCCTTGAATCTTGCTATCATCTAGATCCTTGCTGCCCAAATATGGTCTGTAGACCAGACACATCAGCATCCCGGAAGCTTATTAGAAATGCAGACTCCGGCCCCTCCCCGGACCTAGCTACAGAATCTAAATTTTAACAAGATCCCTGGTGATTTGTATGCTTACTAAAATTTAATAAGCACTGTTATAAACAAACTCAACAAAATATTGGAACCCTGCCCAATATAGTTGAGGGCCTATCCAATCAATCAATCAACAAAATATTGCCTGACAACCTGCTCTGTACATGATGCCAAAGGGATGGCCGCAGCATTATCCAGACACTAAAACATTAGGGCAAAATAGCATCAATATAATGATGGTTTGTCAATGATTTCTTAGGAAGGCTCTGGGCATGCGCTACAGAGGGACAAATGAGAGAGGAAACTTGGGCCATGATAGGATTTGTCTTGAAAGCAGCTCTGGCAGTCCAGAAGTGTATCAGCACAACAGTGATTATTCCTCCAGCGTCTGCAGAACTTCCCAAGGTGCTTCTCCTGATAAGTGGGCAGGCAGATCTGAATGGAGATGTTAAACTAGAGATAACAGGAAATAAGCAAGCAGTGCATTAGAGCGAAGCAAAAACAGGCAAAGGCAAGACACAGAGGCCTGTCCCTTGCAATGACTTTACAACAAATCTCTGCATTGCTAGAGGTGATCATCAGCCGTCATGAATGAGTGAAGGTGGCTTGTGGCCACTGTGACTCTGTGCTCCAGTTTGGGACCTGCAGCTCTGAATGCATTCTGGGATTTAGTCTTAAAGTAAAAGAAAGAAGCATATTGAAAGGAACGAAACATGTTCTTTGGCTTCTGTCTAGGTTCAGCAATGAGAAGTAGACAGAAGATGAGAAGACAGGCCAAGAGAAACATTCAGTCATTTCTTTCCTTCCCTTGCCACCCTCACCCATTGCTCTAGGTCTGGAAGCAATTGTGACCTTTTATGACAGTGATTCTCAACCAGGGGTGAATTAAGCCTCTGAAAGGACAGTTGGCTACAGAAGGAGATATTTTGGGCTGTCATGGCTAGGTGGGTATATGCTACTGGCATCCTGTATTGGAGATACAGGTAATTTGGCTTTAGTGGGAGCCCTACCTGCAAGGTTGTCTTCAAGGTAACAGATTCCCAGTGTTGTTCCTCTCTGTATGCCTCAACTCCACTTGTGAGTTCCTTTAACTTGCCCCTCCTCTGAAACTAGCACCAATATTAAATTCTCCTCAGAAATCCCAGCCAAATGAGTCTTCTGATTGCTTCCTAGGCCCTAATGGGTACAAGAGTCAATAATGAGCAAAAAAATACCACTAGAGTTGTCCTGGAGTCAAACCTAATCAGCCTTGATTGATGACCTGGCCCAAGCTGAGGAGGAGAAGCAGGAAAGTCTACAGGCAAGAGGACTACCGCCACAGGGCTTCTGAGGAGCTTTCAAGGAGAGAGGCTGTCCAAATGAGGGTGAGGGGATAACCTCAGAGCATCAGGCCCTAGCACAGGAGAGAGCAGGGGAGGCTGAGGAAGGTAGAAGTGAATTCCCAACCCTCAGTGGGTTCAGAGGGACATTTACCATGACACAAATAAAGCTAATATGGCACCCCTTACTTGCACGAGCATTTTCCAAGAATATGGGTGGTACCCTATAATTGGGCTTACACATGTTTGCAAAATTTTCAAAAATAGGATATCTTGACTGTAATTGATTAAGAATGTTGTCTCAATAAAAAGAGTGCTGTCTCTTTTCATGACAACTTTCTCATGTAACCTTTTATGACAGTGATTCTCAACCAGGGGTGAATTAAGCCTCTGAAAGGACAGTTGGCTACAGAAGGAGATATTTTGGGCTGTCATGGCTAGGTGGGTATGGTGAAGCAAACATGTCCAACAGGTGTGTGCACAATGGAGGAGAAGTAAGGATTGCAATGCTCAGAGACAGAAGTACAGAAACAGAAACCTGTGAAAAATTCTTCCAGTCATTGACTATGCAAAATGCTAAGGATGAATGAATTCTATTCATCCTCTGATCAAAATGAAAGTACTTTCCTTCAGGAATATACTCAAAAATGCAGAGTACACAATGATAAAGGTACCAAAAGTTTGGGGGTTTTTTGTTTTTTGTTTGTTTGTTTGTTTGTTTTTTGGTGTGAGTGGGTGATAGGTTATAATCAGGCTAGATTTCAGCTTTTGCTGGCTCCCTCAGCCAAGCACCTTTGTGAGAACACAAACTGCACAAATATATATGCAATAAATAGCTTTGATGATAAGGGGTTACAAATGTGTATCCAGAGTGCAGCATCGCATGGAATGTCATTAAATAGATTTAATTAATGGATGAGTGAATGAAATGACATGGTCTGGAGGAGTTGGAGAGGTTTCCCAGAAGAAATAAGTCAATAAGGTATAAGACAAGAAAACAGCCCAGTGTGATGAGGTCTAGTAAGGAGGCCAGTCCCCTGAAGATCAGTCCTCCAGAGGCGCAACGGAGGCTATGCTGGGCAGGAAAGAAAGTCAGACAACAGAAGTCCTTGGAAGTCAGAGTAGTCCAGAGCAAAATAGTGATGGGATGAAAGGTAGTGCTTTCTAAAACTTAGCTTGTCAGAGAACCCAAAATGGACCATAACACGAAGTAGTCAGGCACAAGAAAGCACTGTAGTAACTAAAGTTTGATATGATATGGGCCTGGATTAGAGTGCTGAAAATGATAAGGAAAAGATGAGTTCTAAGACTCATGGCAGGAATAATCTCAAATTAATATTCAAATCTCTATGGGGTTAAGTAGGCTATTTCTTGGAACTGGCCATAAAAAACAATAACAACAACAAAAAAAAAACTCATGGGTCTGAGTTTTTAGATAAGCTGCTTGACCACTGTAGACTTTATGTTGCATACTTTTTCCAAGAAAAAGCTCTCCAGATAAATTGATAAAGAAAATCTCCATAGAGCCAGTATCCTAGCCTTTGTCTGCATTTATGGAGTCAGCTGCTGTCACTGTCATCCTCTGCAGCTGTTCTATAGCATGTGACATCCTTACTGAGGCTCCACCGGAAATCCAGTGGGTGTTGATGCCCATTTTAGGGCCTGCTGTATGGCAGCGGAAATGTGCATCCTCCCTGAGGATGGCGGGTGAGTTCCGGAGCCCGCATTCAGATGTGCCCACACAGACCTCTCCAAGGGAACTTCAGGATGATTAATTAAATCACTGCTTTTCAGTTCCTCTGATTAGGTATTGAATCGTCCCTGGTAGGTTTCCTTCCTCTAGCGAATCATCCCACTCAACGGGAAACTGTGGTTATCCATTTCTCCTGGTCTTCGAGCAGGAGAAAGCCAGTCCAACAAGTGAAAAAATGGATTATTCATAACTTTTGACAATACAATCAGTAAACTGCTGTTGCTAAATGAATCTGCATTATTTATCCCTCTTCCTCAGTCTGAAATTTCATGCTGCAGGATATACTTGTTACCAGAAATTTAAAGAGAGGGCAATGCTCCTTGTGAGCAATACCCAGGATCACTTGGTACTGTGGCTTACCAGAGCCCTTTCCTTGATGGCCCATGCAATCAGCAAGGTCAAGGCTTTAGCTTGGGAAGTTAAGAGACATAGTATTACAGCTTTCCTCTCCCAAGCTGAATTTTTGTTTCATCAGCCTAGAGTAGCTGAAAACTGTTCTCTAGAATTCCCTGTTCTTTCTTTTCTTTTAAAAGGAACCCTGACTTTTGTTTTTACCCACTTCCCATTTTAACCAGATTAATTTCTTAGATCTCAAGTAATGACTATAGAATTGAGGCCAGAAGCCAGGCAAGAAAAAATTTTAAAGGCTGGAAAATCCAATCAGACTGGAAAATGTGACATCTTGGATAAGGAAGAACAAAGTTCAAATAACTTCTCTAATCACCTAGCAAAAAAGATTAGAGGCCACCTAGTTAGAGGAAGAAAAAGTTCAAGAATTTTTCCAACCTAAAACAGGTAATAAAATGTTTAAAAAGAGGATAAAAATTGGATAAAGATGAAACCTGAAACACCTCTGTCTTAATGCATTTGGGATGCTGTAACAAAATACCACAGACAGGGTAGCTTATAAACAACAGAAATGTATTGCTTAAAGTTCTGGAGGCCAAGGAGTCTAAGATTAAGCAGATTTAGTATCTGGTGAGGGTCCCCTTTCTGGTTCAGAGATGGTGTCTTCTCATTGTGTACTTGGTGAAAAGGGAGAAGGATTGCTCTAGGACCTCTTTTATAACGTCTCATGCATGAGAACTCCATCTTTTTATAATTGCATTCATAAGGGTTCTACCCTCAAAGGTCTCATCCCTAATATAATCCTATTGGGGGTTAGAATTTCTACATATAAATGGAGAGGACATAGCAACATCAGTTCATAGCAACATCTACAGACACAAACTTGGGGATTCTTCATTCACTTAACAGAGAGTCTCCAACCAAAAGAAAATATTCCATGAGTTCTCCTGTGACTGAGTTAGATTATACAGAAAATAAATATACCAATCACATCTCTGATGACCAATGCCCACTTTGTGGTCCCAGCCAGTCATTATCTCAGCCCAGATGATATAATTAATCTGCTTTTTTTTAGCTAGATATATTACATGAAAGCCATAGGAAAGTATAAAACTAAGTAGAGATGATGAAGTATATAAGAACTTTGTTATTAATATTTTTGTCATATTTAAAAATAAGTTTTATAATTATGGGATTCTATTTTTTTCTTACTGGAACAAAGTATAACTTCAAATTGAAGTTAGTTGTGCTTTTCATATGAAAGGTATAAGAAAGTTTGTTTGCAAGCAGTTTGAACATTTAACTAAACTTGATTTAAGACATTTGTAAACATGAATTATTTAATACACAAAAGCATCTCTAAAACTAGAGAGAGTTGCTTGTGAGAGTTTACTCTCTCAAGCATTTGATGTGCTTAAAAGAATTAGATGAATTACATTTAAATGTATACAAAGATGTTTAGGAACTATAAATTCAGTTTGTAAATAGGGTTAATTGTTTAGGGAGTATCAACACATTAAACTTACTAATTTATTGACTGTTATTAATGTAAATGAAAAAGGAATTATTTTTATATATATGTAATAAATTTATAGACAAAACAAATTTTGTAACTTGAACTTCAGCCCTAAGAAAAATAGGTTTTCAAATTTGTGACTTTAATAAACTAAGAATGAATTTTATTTCATTTTATTTTGAGAGGAGCATATGTTCCCTAATTTGTGAATGTCTCATATGCAGACATTATGGTTATTGTGAAAGATGCCTCAGTGAATAAAATATAATCCCACCTTTCTCTCTTGAAGCATTTATTCTAGTAGCAGAAATAGTCAGTATACAACTGATTAGGTAACTAATTATTTAATTACAAGTCTGATGTGCTCCACAAAAAATAATAATAGATTGAGATTATTATCTCAACAGAAGTATTGCATTCTAGTTTGGATGTCTTTACAAATGAGAAAGGAGTTTAAGATATTACCTATGTTAAAGATGACAGATGAGTAAAGTATTTCCTCCAAATTGTCAATCCAAAGCAATTTTTTTTTAGTTTGGGTCTCACTCTGTTACCAATGCTGGAACACAGTGGCACAATCACAGTTCGCTGCACCCTCAACCTCCTGGGCTCAGGCAATCCTTCCACCTCAGTCTCCTGACTAGTTGGGACTAAAGGAATGTGCTATAATGCCTTGCTAATTGTTTTTATTTTTTATTTTTGTAGACATGAGGTCCCCCTATGTTACCCAGACTGGTCTCTAACTCCTGGGCTCAAGCAATCCTTCTGCCCTGGCCTCCCAAATTGCTGGGATTACAGACATGAACTACTGCCACCCTTGGCCACAAGGCAACAATGTTAAATTATAATTTAAAATATGTTTCTTCTTTTTGTACAATAGATCTATTAAACTTAATCTTGTTTGGTTGAAGTTTTCTATCTGTTGGTTAACTAAGAGTTTATTTTGTTTTGTCTTGTTTTTATATTAAGACAGGGTTTTGATCTGTCACCCAGGATGGAGTGCAATAGCACAATCATTGCTCATTGAAACTCAAATTCCTGGGCAGAAGCAATGCCCCCACCTCAGCCACCCAAGTAGGTATGACTACAGGCATGCACTACTATGCTCAGTTAATTTCAAACTCCTGACCTCAAGTGATGCTCTCGCCTCAGCCTCAAAAAGCACTGGGATTATAGGAATGAGCCACTTCACCTGCCCCAAGTGTTAATTTTAAAACCACATAATTATTGTAAATAGTGCTGCCGTAAACATGTGTGTGTAAGTATCTTTTTTGTATGATTTGAGTTCCTCCAGGTTTACTCCCAAGCAGGAGATTGCTGACTCATATGGAAGGTAAATTTCTAGTTCTTTTAAAAATTGTCACACTGTTTTCCATAGAGGTTGAACTAGTTTGCTCTCCCATCAACAGTCAGTGATCTCTCACAGAAACAAAGGACTGAGTACCACATGTTCTCACTCATAAGTGAGTCCTGAACATTTATCTCAATACTAAAAGAGAGGGATCGGCAGTAGTGGGACATTGTCAGGGGAGGTGGGGGGACCATGTAACATCACTAAGGGTACCTGATCCTAAACCAGGGGAAAAGAGGACCAGGTGAGGAACTTCACCTGCACATAGATTACTTATATATATAATCCTGATTTGTACCCACATCTTTATAATAAAATAAAGTTTAAAAAGACCACATAACTATAAATAGTCTTTTCTTAACACAGACGTACACACACACACACGCACACACACATACACACACACACACACACAATCCTTGGGCAACTTTGAATCAACTTTAGAAAACACATGCTTTAAGGGAGCCCGCCAATTGTCATCTGGTCAAGCCTCCTCCCACCCCTGGCTTGGCTCTGCCCCATCAGGAAGCTCATCAGACTTCCAGGTTGGGTAAGAAGTTTATTTCCTTAAGAGTAATAGCAATGCCATTGCCTTCTATCCCACCTGACAATAAATGCCATAATGTAAAAGGCCGTGTCAGTCTTGCTCATGATTATATATCCCCATCTTATCTATCTGGCAAGAGACCTAACATTCCAAAGTTACTTAACAATTATTAGATGAGTGAATAGTATATAAGCAGCAGGCTGCTAGACCTTCCCTAGACTAGCCAGGGACTATAATACCTTGCCCATTCTTGGGCTCTTTTGAGTTCCTCATTTCTATTTGTCCATTCTTTGACTTACCCTCTTGTCTCACTCTCTAGAACCTGAACTCTTGTGACTTTAGACTACTTACCTGATGTGGCTCATCTTCTTAATGCATTCTCCAGCCCCAATGTGCCTTTAGTTCCTCATTGCCAGATATTTTTGGCCACTATCAAAAATTGGAATCCAGTAACTGGTTTATACACTTAGGACACAATTTTCCAGAGACAATTTGCTGATAAGATGCCACTTTTTAAAATATCTTATTATTAACCAGCAAGGGGACTTTGGACACCAACTCCTCAGCAGGAACCAGCACATCCTGCTGTCCTCAGACTGTCAACTATGAGAAAACCTAAAAGGACTTAATGAACATTCATATGAAGTGACACCAGCAAAGAGAACCCCATAGCAATACACAGCACCATAAAATTATTAAGGAAGAATGATTAGTGATAAAATGTACTTGACAACAGAAGTTTAGTTTTGTAAACTCCTTTCTTTCCTCTTGTTGGTATGCTGGTCCTGTTTGACTATCAGTGATCAAAAAAAAATCTCATGCTAATTTTACTGTGTCATCTTTATACCTTTTTGTACCAACCTTTTAATGCCAACTTTGGAGAAACAACCTTGATTTGTTTCTTGAAATAGATTAACTTGTCTCCTGCCTATTTCCATGATGTAGCTCAGACTCTGGCTTTGATGTGACATCTGAGTCTGGACTCTCATGACTGGCTTTGACCCATGATCTTGTCCAGTCTTTATGTATCTGGATACGTTCCAGCTCCAGTTTTACCTGATTCAAGATCCCCATGCCTTGCTGAGTGATAACATTGAGTTTCTCCTGCTGTTAGGCCCATTTCCATGACTAGTTCTCCATCTGTGGTTCCAGGTCCTCAACCTATCCCCATGACACATTACTAACAGAACTATCATATTTAATCCAGTGTCCTCTCTTTTACTTTCTCTCTTCCATTTCTCAATTCATTAGGGCCAATGAATGAAGAAAAAATATCAGAAGGAGAGAATAAGAGGAAGAGGATTGAATCTCATTCCCTTCTTTCTTATGCAGCCAAGAGAAAGGATCTATAATATCCTTTAGCCTTAAACAAAACAATGTTTAACTAAATAAAAGTAAGGAAAAAAAACTCTTATTAAACTCCTGGTCCTCCCCCCATGATGCCTTTTTCTTTTGTGAAAGTTAAGAAAAACAAAAGCCAACGTTGTACCTAAAAGATGTCTCATATTTAGTGGTACTGCAGAATGTCAGACTCACTCAAAGGAACATATAATTCTAACTCTGAAGTTTCTCTACAATCTATTAAAAAGTACATATACTGGTTTGAAAACTTTTATGGTTACCATGGGTTTTTAAATGGTAATCTGAATTCAAAGTCAAACATAGATATTTTTAAAGTGTTTGAGTATCAAATCGGTCAAAATAAATGGAAAACTTTTGTGAAATATACAGAGAAGTGTAACTGCTTTATAGTAGATGAAACAGATGTACATCTTCCCTGATAAAGTACCATCTTTGTTTGATGTGTTTCGTCACCAAAAGGACCCATTTCCTCAGGACCCTTTGCATAGGGCTTTGCTATAAACTACATAAAACCTAATATAAAATGTTCCTAAAATCCAGAAAGTTTCTTGGACAACCTTCTAGTGAAGTCTTAGTTGGGCTTTTTCAGATTTCCAAAGAACATCTGGGTCACCTCAGACAACATAGGTGTTTTGTTAAATACCCAGAGAAGAAACAGCACATAAAAGACACAGACCTCAAAGAAACTGGGAAGTTGTTCAGTAGATGAGGGTAACTTTCATTTCCCAACAGCTACTCTACTATCCACTCATCTCTCCTCTGAGCTTCTTTTTTTTTTTAAGAAAGAAAAGTTTGTTTAAAAGTAAATTAGAGAGAGAAAGAGAAGGAAGAAAGAAGATTCACCTCCCCAAGGTGGGGGAGGGGGCCAAAGCCAGGAAACATGGCGACAACCATAGCTCAAAGAGCACATGGCTTCTTTTTATCCTCTTGGCTTCTCTTGACACCTCGTCTTGCAAGTCTCCATTGTGCTGATTCAACGTTACTCCTGCCTCAGGACTTATGTTTACCAGTCTCTATTTGTTTTCTCCTAAATGTTCTGCCACTCTCTGTGGACCATCAGTTTTGCAGATAAAATTTTCCCATAAGAAGTTAAGTGTGGTGGTGCACACTTACAATCCCAGCTATGATGGTGGCTGAGGAAGGAAAATCGCTCGAGTCCAGGAGTTTGAGTCTAGTCTGGGCAACATAGCAAGACCCATCGCTAAACAACAACAACAACCACAAAATTAAATACAATTTCCCATAAGCGACTCATTTTGGGTCCTTAATCATTGCCTAATATAAGCACCCTAACTAGGCAGAATTATCCCAAGAGTGACCCTGGTGCCCCTTGAGCCAGGTACCAATCTGTGGAATCCAGATATCATGAACACGTGCCACAAGCTGTTTGCAATGATTTTGCTCTGAGAAGAGTAGGAAGCATGGCAGCTACTCAGCCTTAAATAAAACATCTGAGACAAAACATTTGTGTTTTATAGCCATACGGTTCCAATTTATTTTTATAGCAGCAAAATTAAAACTAAAGAGGGGTCACGTTATTAAATTATAAGCATCTTCCTATACATTACGTTTTGCTGCAGATTAATGAAAAATATAACAAGCTAGCTTCTTTATCTTTACTAAAGTCACGGATGGAATGTCACTGAAAGTAGGACAGGGCACAAGAAAAGGATCCCGAGGGATGCTATAGACTAGCCTGGTCACTAATCAATATTCCTACAGTATAGCACAGTGTTTCAATCATTTGTGACTTTATTTTACTTTGTTATCTTATCTCTTTAACTTGTATGAAATGAAAAGAACTTTGTCAAAAGCCTCACTGACATTCAGCTATCTTGCGAGTCTGGAAATTTTGACTTTTCTGCTTTTTAGTTATCCATAAAGCTTGTCATTATTGCCTAGACCTAAGGCTCTGAACGTGGGCTTTAATACCTTTATTATTATGGCCCTATCTGTTACATCACTCCCACTGAGCAACTCCTTGCCAGGTTCAGCTTAGAGTAAAACTCATGATCAAAATACTTTTTCCTTTTTGATTAACAAGCTGTTCGGCAAAAAAATTAAATTAAAGTAAGCACCAATGAGCATTGCCTGCTCTATCAGTCCAGTGACCCCTCCTGAAAGGAAGTGCAGTTAGTGTGACATGTTCTCACTGAATTGGTGTTGGCTTTATCAGTCACCACTGGCTCTTCAAGAGATTCAGACCATCTGTTTGAGGGTATCAAACTTGACAGTTTGCTCTTTCTGAATTCTAACTTGCCGTACTCTTAAGAAAGACCTTTCATTAACTAAACCGTGTTTCATTTACAAACTTTGGGTTCCCATTAAAGCTCATACACAAAGTCTATTCTCAGCACAAAACAACAACAGCAGCAAAACTTCAGTTAGGGGGAGAACTACCCTTCAGAAAGCTCCAATGTAGGGGGCAGTTTTGCTGATTGATCTCCCTCCTTTCCCCACACGCATAATACAAACGACTCCAGCCTGAGACACAACCTACTGATGTGCATTTGGACAAGATCGTTCAAGGTCGCTGCCTGTGGCTCTCAGGCAGAAACCCAGTTCTTAGAAGACTTCGACCTTCTATTCTCTCCTTGAGAATTTCTTCCTGCAAAGAATCTCATACCACACAAAATGGCTAATTCCTTGGTCTCTGATTGATCATTCAATCAGCCAATATTTATGAAGAATATGCAGTATGCCAGGATCTGACCCAGGTGCTGGGGATAAAGCAGTGAATAAAACAAAGGCCTTGCTTGCTTGGAATTTCTGTTCTAGTGCTGTCGTTTTGTGGAGCTTATACTATGCCCTATGGGTTCATATTGCTAAGCCTTTGCTCATGTTCTTCCAGCTGCTTGGAATCCCCTTCCTCATCATTTCCACGCAACTAATTTCTAACATCCTCAAAGCCCAGCTCAAGTCATATCTGCTCCATGACTTCATCTTATATCTCCATGGTTTAAGACTTGTAACCTCCAACCAAACACACCCCTGTACCAACTATTTAGTCCTTAATTCCTCATTGATCATTTATATAGTTTAGGCTCATAATCCATCTCTCCAACTATATTGAAGTCATTTAAAGGTAGAGAATGAACTTTGTATTTTTTTAAGTTCCTACACTAAAAAGAGTACTCTATATGAAGAGACTACATCATAAAGGGAAATGAGAACAACAGGGAACTGACTAGTATTTTTTCCTTTAGTCTGAAACAAAGAGCCAGCAAATAAATAGAGGATGTTACAGAATGTAGTGTTTTTAGATGACAATTTTATAATAGAAATAATTTCAATGATAACTACCAACAGCCAGTTTTCTTAATTTAATCCTAAGTACAGTTTAAATGCCAATTGTGAGCTATAGTTTTGAATCAACCATCTTTAAAATGTCTTCTTTTCAGCACTCAGAGCACGTTTTTCATTGATGCTTGCTTCAGCTCAATTTTTAGGTTGAACATTCTCTGAATAAAAAAAGGAAAAAAAACTACTTTTGGCTTTCATTTCATTTAAAATGAATTAAGCAAGATATCACTCAGCAGGTATAATGTAGCAGACTGCATAATCACAATAGCAGTGTCAAAATTTGCTTTCAGAGAATAAAATACAAGTAGTAACAAGTCAAGCTTTCTATTTAAGAAAAAAACACAAAAAACCAAGCTTTTCTCAAAAACTCATGACAGTTATGTGATCAACCATGATTTGCCTGTCAGAGGAAGTCCCAGTGTGTAAGTATTATTGCAGATCAATAGTAAACATTTACATTTGAGTGTCCCTCTGTAATTTGCAGTGCTTTCACACACATTATTTCATTTAGTCCTTTCACAAATCCAGCAGAAAAGCAAAGAAAATATATCACTTTTAATTTTAAGATAGGGAAACTGAGGCTCAAGTGTTATAAATTATAAGAATTAGCCATATTCAAAAGATAAGAATAGACTCTTCTCAAAAGAAGCCATACAAGCAGTTGACAGATACATGAAAAAATGCTCAGCCTCACTAGTCATCACAGAAATACAAATTAAAGCCACACTGAGATACCATCTAACTCTAGTCAGGATGGCCATCATCAATAACTCAAAAAACAACAGATGGTGGAGAGGATGCAGCAAAAAGGGCACACTTCTACACTTTGTACAGCCTTGTGGAAAAGTGTGGTGATTCCTAAAAGATCTAAAAATTGACCTTCCATACAACCCCACAATTCCCCTACTGGGAATATACCTGGAGAAACTCAAATCACTCTATGAAAAAGATACCTGTACATGCATGTTTATTGCAGCATTATTTACATTAGCAAAAGCATGGAACCAATCGTGCTGCCCATTGAAAGAGAACTGGATTTTAAAAATGTGGTACATATACACGATGGAATATTACACAGCCATAAAGAAGGACAAAATTACAAACTTCACAACAACTTGAATGGACTTAGAGGCTATAATACTAAGTGATCTATAACAGAAACAAAGAACCAAGTATCACATGTTCTCACTCATAAGTAGACCTTGAACAACTATTGTAATACTAGAAGAAAGGGATTGACAGTAGTGGGAAATGTCAGGGAAGGGCGGGGTTGGGTTTGGCAGTAGTGGGATACTGCCAGGGGAGGGTGGGCACACCTCATCAACAAGGTTACCTGCATAATGAACATTTGTATACCTAACCCTGAATTGCACCCCACACATTTAAAATTAAAAATTAAAAAACAAAAGAATTAGCCATATTAGATAGCATTCCTATCAGTGAATGCCTTCACCTCCAAAGCTGTTCTCCTTTAAGCCTAGGAGAGAGTACTCCATATTGAAGCAATGGGAAAAATATAAAATCAGATTTGCCCTATGAAAGAGGTGTTCATGCCTGCTATAGAAACATCATCAACCCACAGCCTGTTCCACTGGGCTTGTGCCTGGTGTTTGTCTCATCTTCCCATACATTCCCATAAATTGACTCCCTGTTTTCCTGGCTTTGATGCTCCTCTTTGTGCTTAAAATTAAATAAAAGTTTAAAATTTCTACATCTGGCAGTGTCTTGACTTGTTTGGGCCAACTCTCTTATTGACAACAGCTAGGACATATGGACAAAATACTTTGAAATATCTTTTTGAAGGACCCTTACAGCTACAAGAGTAGTTGTAGCTCAATATCTTGGAGAGAAAAGAAACTCAATGAAATGAAGCCAATATTTGGTGCTTTATTCCCACCCAAGACATCTGTCAATTCAAAAGCAACAGCTGAGAATAAATAGAGGATGGGGGAAAGAGGGGTTAAAAAACAAAGCTTAGTGTACCAAAGGAGAAGGATTCCTAGTAAACATTCTAGGCTTTTGGTTGTGACATACAGTCTATTTCACACAGACTCACAAACAGTATATAACACTTATACTTCACAGCTTCAAAGCAGTTCATTTCCTGACTGGATTCAGGTAGTACTCCTACATCTAACATCCTGCCAGAAGCAATAGTGAATCTTTTCTGGAAGAAAATATAATTTACAACTTCAAATTATCTCTACCATTTTTCAACACATTGTCCAGCACTCACAAAAAATAAAAAATAAACCTACAAAAAAAGGTAACAATTCACCATAAAGCAAAAATAAAAATGGGGAGGGATGAAGGTTGAAAAATTACCAACTGGATACAATGTTCACTATTTGAGTGATGAGTATACTAAAAACATAGATTTCACCACTCTGTAATATATCTAAGTAAGAAATCTACACCTGTACTCCCCAAATCTACCAAGAATAAGAATTTTTAAAACTTTGAAAAACGAAAACGACAATGGAACATAATAAACTAAAATAAAATGAAGTAAAATAGTAACAGATCCACATGTGATCCATATATTAGAACTATGATGAGTTGTGTTAAAGAAAATAAATGACAAGATGAGCAAATTTCAGGAGAAAACTGGAAACTACAGAAAAGGAGATAAATAAAAACTCAACAGAGATGAAAAGCTCAATGGATGAAAAAGATTAAATGCAGCTGAAGAGAGAGTATACATCAGAAGGAAATACTCAGAATGAAGCATGGAGAGACAAAGGATAAAATCAGAATGAGATACATATGGAATACTTTTTTTAAAAGTCTAACATGTGTTTAATCAGTGTCCCACAAAGAAAGAAGAGACGGAATCAGGCAAAAGCAATGTTTGAGAAAATGATACCTAAAACATTTAAAACTAATGAAAGACTTAACATCACAGGTTCAAAAAGCATCATAAACTCCAAGCAGTACAAACAAAAAGAAAGCCATGCTTACATGTATCGTGATAAATTATAGAAAACTAAGGATAGGTAGAAAGCAATCATAGAAAAGGGACTTATTATTCCAAAAGAACAACAATAAAACTGGCAGCTGACTTCTCAACATGAACACATTCAATACCAGAAGACGGCGGTATTAAATCTTCATAAAGCTAAAAAGAAAGATTTGGCAATTTAGAATTCTATACACTGTGAAATCACCCTTGTATATTGAAGGATGAATAAATATATTTTTAGATAAACAATAACTGAATTTTTCAGCAGAGTAATCCCACTAAAAGGAGTTCTTTAAGAAAAAAATTCCAGAAAAAAAATGAAGACACGAAAAGGAATGAGCAATAAAAATTCAATATGTGGGTAAATATAACTGATCTCTGACAGTAAAAAACAATGATATGCTGTAAGATTTGTGATAGATGATAGATAGATAGATAGATAGATAAATGATAGATAGATGATAGATATGTGATAGGGGTTTTTTTGCTTTTCCTTCTATTTAAAATTTGTTTTATTTTATTATAGAGATGTGGGGTACAAGAGAGAATTAACTATGCAAGTAGGCTGCATGCAGGTGAAGTATGGACTTCTAACTGACCCTCACTCCCCCTGGTAATGGACAAGTACCCTTTGTGTTTTTACATGCCCCTCACCCTTCTCCCTCCCCACTTCCCTAGCAGTGCCCAGAGACTGCCTATCCCTCCCTTGAGCTAATGTGACTATTGTTTAGGGCCCACTTATGAGTGAGAACATGCAGTATTTTCTTTGCTTCTGTAGTAGATCACTTAGTATACTGGTTTCCAATTCCATCCAATTTGCTGCAAAGACCAATGATTTTGTTCTTTATGGTTGCATAGTACTCCATCATGTATATATACCACATTTTCTTTATTTCCACTTGTGACAGGCAGTAGGGTTGGTTCCTCATTTTTGCTATTGTGAAGAGTGCAGCAATAAACATGTGTGTACGGGTGTCTTTTGTAGAACAATTTATGTTCCTCCAGGTTTATTCCCAGGAGAGGGATTACTGGATTGTATGGATGATCGATGTTTCTTTTAGGAATTGCCACACTGCTTTCCATAGAGGTTGAACAACCAACAGTGTGAACACATTCCCTTTTCTCCATACCCACATTAGCATCTGTTGTTTTTTGTCTTATTAATGATAGTCATTCTTACTGGAGTTATATGGTATCTCACTGTAGTTTTGATTTGCATTTCTCCGATGATTAGTGAGGCTGAGCAGTTTTTCATGTCTGTTGGTTGCTTGTATGTCGTGTTTGAAGAGGTGTTCGTTCATGTCCTTTGCCTACTTTTTAATGGGTTTATTTTTTCTTTCACTTCATTTGAGTTCCTTGTAGATACTGAATGCTATGTCAAATGCATAGTTTGCAACTATTTTTTCCCATTCTGTGGACTGTCTCTTTACCCTCTCAGTGATTTCTTTTGCTGTGCAAAAGCTTCTCAGTTTGATGAAGTTCCACTTGTCTATCTTAGCTTTTATGGCATTCACTTTTAGGGACTTGGTCAAAAATTCATTGCATACTCCAATATGGATAGATATATTTAAAATAAATGTCAAACATAGCACAAAAAAATGGGAAAGTAAAAAGAAAGTTAAAGAGTTCTAAGGATCTTGCATTACACATGAAGTGATAAAACTTATACTAGAATGTAAAATATGTAAGGTTATATGTTATAATACTAAGGGAACTAATAAGAGACTTTATAGCTAACAAGCTGAGAGTATAAATTGTATCAACCCATCCAAACAAGTGCATGTATCTAAAAAACAAAACAAAACAAAACAAAAAACTCCTATAATGCAAGAGCAAAACAGATGATCCAATAGAAAACAAGAAACTCAAAGTTTTGAACAATTATTGCACAAAAGATGTTCAATTGACCAATAAACTTATGAAAAGGTGATCAACTTAAAAAGGCATAGTGAAATGATAATTAAAAGCATAATAAGATACCATTATGCATGCACACAGTAGTAAAAAATAAAGAGACAAACAAAATCAAGAGTTGATGAGGATTTGGAGAAACTAAAACTCATACTCTGGAACTATAAATGGGTACAACTAATATTGAAAACTGCTTGGCATTATCAACTAAAGTTTTAAACACCTTACAGTCTAGCGATTGTGCTCCTATGCAAATATGCAACAGAATAGATATATATATATATTTTTTTTTTTTTTATTTTGAAGATGTGGGGTACAATTCAGGATTAGGTATACAAGTGGACATAGTAGAGGTAGAGTTTGGGCCTCCCTTTGGTCCCCACTTTGCCTTGTTTGAGATCAGGTACCCTTATTGATGTTATGTGCCCTCCCACTTCCTCCCTGACAGTTTCTGGCTCTGCTAGTCCTTTTCTTCTAGTATTATGGTAAATGTTCAGGGTCTGCTTGTGAGTGAGAACAAGTGTTACTCAGTTCTTTGTTTCTGTGATAGAACAGTGAGCACCATAAGCACTAAATCTATCAAAGTTACTGTGAAGTCCATAATTTTGTTCTTCTCTATGGCTGTGTAATATTTCATCATGTATATGCATCACTTTTTTTTATCCAGTCCAGTTTCAGTGGACAGCACAGTTGGTTTCATGTTTTTGCCATTGTGAATTGTGCATCAATAAACATGCATGTGCAGGTATCCTTTTTGTAGAGTAATTTAAGTTCCTCCAGGTATATTCCCAGAAGGAGAATTGCTGGGTCATGTGGAAGGTCATAGTTCTTTTAGGAATCACCACACTGTTTTACATAGAAGTTGGACTAGTTTGCATTCCCATCAGCAGTGTAGAAATGTTCCCTTTTCTCTACATCCTCTCCAGCATCTGTTGTTTTTTGTTTTATTAATAATGGCCATTCTTACTGGAGTTAGGTAGTATCTCAAGGTGGTTTTGATTTGCATTTCTCTGATGATTAATGAGGCTGAACATTTTTTAATGTGTCTGTTGGCTGTTTATATGCCTTCTTTTGAGAAGACATGTCTATTCATGTCTTTTGCCCACTTTTTAATGGGGCTGTTTGTTTTTTTCCTTTTGGCATGTTTGAGTTCCTTGTAGATCCTGGATTTTAGACCTTTGTCAGATATGCTCATGGCAAATATTTTTTTTCCCATTTTGTGGGCTGTCTTCCCACTCTCTCAATGGTTTCTTTTGTTTTGCAGAAGCTTTTCAGTTTGATGAGGTCCCACTTGCCTATTTTATCTCATGGCATGGACTTTTGGGGCTTTGATCAGGAATTGGTTGCCTATTCCAATTTCTGTAAGGATGTCTCCCACATTTTCTAAGATTCTTAAAGTTTGGGGTTTTACATTTAGGTCTTTGATCCATTTGGAGTTGTTTTTTGTTTATGGTGACAGGTAAGGGACCTATTTCATTCTTCTGCCTGTGGCCAGCCAGTTTTCCCAGTATGATTTACTGAATAGGTTCTCCTCTCCCCAGTGGTTGTTGTTGGAGGCTTTGTCAGAGATGAGTTGGTTGAAAAATGGATGTTTTGCTTCCAGAATCTCTATTCTGTTCCAATACCAGGTTGTTTTGATTACTGTAGCCTTATAATAAAGTTTAAAATCTGGAAGTGTGATACCTCCCACTTTGTTTCTTTTGCTGAGGATTGTTTTGGCTATCCGTGGTTGTTTATGTTTCCATATGAATTTCTGTATTGTAATTTCCAGGTCTGAGAAGAATGATGCTGGTAACTTAACGGGTATTGTGTTGAATCTGTAGATTGCTTTTGGTAGGTTGGACATCTTAACAATGTTAATTCTTCTGATTCATGAGCATGGAATATTTTTCCATTTGTTTGTGTCATCTTTGACTTCTTTGAGCTGTGTTTTGTAGTTTTCATTGTAAAGCTCTTTCAATTCTCTGGTTAGGAAGATGTTGAGGTATTTCTTTTTCTTTTCCTTTTTTTTTTTTTTTTTTTTTTGTTGCTATTGTGAATGGGATTGTGCTTTTTGTTTGGTTCTCTGCCTGTTTGTTGTTGGTGTATAAGAATACAATTGTCTAAGAAAGGAATTGGCAGTAGTGGGAAACTATCAGGAGAGGGGGGTGGGATTGAAAGTTGAGGGAAACTGCTAGGGAAGGGAGGGGCATACCTCATCAACAAGGGTACCTGCATAATCAATGTTTATATACCTAACCCTGAATTGTACCCCACATCTTTATAATTTAAAAAAATTAATTATCTTTTAAACAGTTATTTTGTATCCTGAGACTTTACCAAAGTCCTTTATCAGTGTAAGGAGGTTTTTGACAGATTTTCTTAGATTTTTTAGGTATATGATCATGTCATCAGCAAAGAGGGATAACTTGACTTCTTCTTTTCCTGTTTGGATACTTCTGATTTCCTTTGCTCATCTGATTGCTCTAGCTAGGACTTCAAACACTATCCTAAACAGGAGGGGTGAAAGTGGGCAGTGTTGTCTTATTCTGGTTTTCAGGGGAAATGTTTTTAATTTCTGTCCATTTAGCAATATGTTGGCTGTGGGTTTATTGTAGATGGCTCTTACTATTTTGAGGTATGTTCCCTCTAGGCATGGGTGTTTGAGGGCTTTTATCAAGAAAAGATGCTGGGTTTTACCAAAAGCTTTTTCTGCATCTAATGATATAATCATGTGGTTCTTGTTTTTACATCTGCTGATGTATTTAATTATATTTGTGGTCTTGCTATAGTTGAACCAGTCCTGCATTCCAGGGATGAAGCCTACCTGCCATGGTGGATGATTTTTGAAATGTGTCATTACATCTGATTTGCTAGAATCTTTGTTGAGAAGTTTTGCATCTATGCTCATCAGGGATATTGGCCTGTAGTTCTCTTTCTTTGTTGGATCTTTACCCAGTTTGGGTATCAGTGTGATATTAGCATCATAAAATGATTTGGGAAGAGTTCCATCTTTCTTGATTGCCTAGAATACTTTCAATAGGATTGGTATCAGCTCATCCTTGTATGTTTTGTAGAATTCCACTGGAAATCCATCTGGTCCAGGGGGGTATTTTTGTAGGCAGTTTTCTTATGACAGAGTCAATTTCCTGGGTTGTTATTGGTCTATTTAGGATCCCAATTTCTTCTTGTTTCAACCTTGGGAGGCTGTGTGATGTTAGAAAGTCTTTCATTTCATTTAGGTTATTGAGTTTGTTTCCATACAGGTGTACATAGTAATCTCTGATAATTTTTTGTATTTCTTTGAGGTCAATTGTGACTTGATCTTTTGCATTTCTAATTGTGTTTACTTGGACTTTTTCTCTCTTTCTTGGTCATTCTGGCTAGGAATCTATCAATCTTGTTTATTCTTTCAAAGAACCAGCTTTTTGTTTCATTGATTTTTTTCTATAGTAGTTTTGTCTTCTATGTCCCATATTTGAGCTTTTACTTTGGTGATCTGGATTCTTCTCCTGAAGTTAGGAGTTTGGTGGTCTTGCCTTTCCAGCTCCCTAAGGTGATTTGTTAGGCTGTCAACTTGTTCTCTTTTTATTTTCTTGATGTGTGTTTGTAGAGATATAAATTCCCCTCTTAGTACTGTTTTCATGGCATCCCAGAGATTTTGGTAAGATGTTTCTTTGTTTTCATTTTTTTCCAGAAATCCTTTAATTTCTGTTTTGATTTCTGTGTTGACCCAGGAGTTGTTCAACATCATGCTGTTTAGTGTCCATGTCTTTGTGGGTTTGGGGGAGTTTTGTTGGTGATATTTATTTCTATTCCACTGTGGTCTGAGGTGCATGGCAGTATTGCAATCTTGAGAAATTTGTTTATGCTTGATTTATGGCTGAGGATGTGGTCAATTTTGGAGTACATTCCATGTAGTGATGAGTAGAATATTTATTCTGTAGTTGTTGGGTGAAGTGTTCTGTAGGTATCTACTAAGTTCATTTGGTCAAGCATCAAGATGAGGTTCCAGAACGCCTTACTGGTTTTGTTTTGTTTTTAGCTTTCTTAGTAGCTGCTTTATAAAAGTTGGTGCTCCTGTGTTGCGTGCGTATATGTTTAGGATGAATATTTCTTGCTGATGGATTGAACCTTATATCATTATGTAGTCTTCTTGCATAGTTTTTTAAATTTTTGATAGCTTAAAGGTTGTTTTGTCTGATATTAAGATCATGACTCCTGCCTTCTTTTGTAATCTGTTCACCTGAAAATTTGTTTTCCATCCTCTAACTTTGAGTCTACGGACATCCTTTGTAGTGAGATGAGATTCTTGGAAGCAGAAAATGACTGGGTCATGTGTTTTTATATAGTTTTCCATTCTATGTCTTTTCAGTGGTGCATTTAGCCTATTCACATTCAGGCCGATTATTGAAATGTGAGAGTTTGTGCCTAACGTAATGCTTTTATAAGGCTGTTTTGTTTTCATTTCACTTTTGTATTCATATATGTATGTGCTTTCATTTTTGTGGGTATGCTGTGTGTTCTGCTGCTTCCGTGTTTGTGATCTTGTTAAGTATATGATCGTTCTTTTGTTTCTTTTTTTCTTCTGTGCACAGCACCTTTGTAAGCATCTCCTGTAGAACTGATCTCAAAGCATCATTTTCTCTAAAGGATTGGAGTCTGGGAAGGATTTTAATTCTCCATTGCTGATGAAGCTTAACATGGCTGGATAGGAAATTCTTTGTTGAAATTGTTTATCTTTGAGAACATTAAGGATTGGGGTCCAATTCCTTTTGGACTGTAGTGTTTCTGCAGATAAGTCTGAGACAATTCTGATTGGTCTCCCCCATAAATAGTCTGATCATTTTCCTTTGCTACCTTTAGGATTTTTTGCTTTTATACCTAATTTTTGTAGGCAAATTTTTATGTGTCTAGGGGTTGGTCTTTTCATAAGATGTCTTGCAGGGGTTCTCTGGATTTCTTGTGTTTATATAGTCATCTCTTTGACCAGATGAGGGAAGTTTCCTTGAATGACCTCAAGGAATGTTTGTTCCAAAGGGTTTTCCATTTCTCTCTCTATCAGGTATTCTGATCATACATAGGTATGGTTTCTTGATAAAATCACCTATCTCTTACAGAATTTCCTCTTTCTTCTTAAGTTTTTTTCCTATATTTTTAATAGATTGAGTCAATTCCATATTATGGTTTTCCAGCTCAGATTTTTTTCTTCTGCTTGGTCAATTCTGCTTCCCATGCTTTCAGTTTGTTATTTATTTCTTGAATGGAGTTCTTTATTTCTGTTATTTCTAAGTACACTTTCTTGAGTCTATCTATCTCAGATGCAATTTCATTTTATTTTAGCCCTTGCATTTCTTGATTTTTATTCATTCTATCCAACAATTCTCTGCCTCCATAAGTACCTTCTGGGTACTATCATTCTGAGAGATAGCCATTGTTTGTGCCCCAGTAACTGTTCTTTCTAGCACTGACTCTTTGCTGGGACTCTGATGATTATTAACAGTTTTTAGTTTTTCTTCATTTGTAGCAGTTCTTTTATCTTTCTCTTTAATTCTATTGCTCAGTGGGAAATGGAGAAGCAGTCATTTCTGATATTTGCTCTATCTTCTGGCATTCCTTGAGCCAGGGCTCCAGGTTTGCTCAATTATGAAGTATGGGTGGGGAGCTGTGCTGTCTCTTTAAAATTTTGAGCACTTACTAGGGGGTGAGGGGAGCTACAAGGATTCTGAACCTGTTGGCAGGTAATAATGTTTGCTATCTAGTGAATGGGCCAGCTGGGATCATTTTTCATCTCTACACAATATGACCTTACAGTGGGTGTGCTTGGATAGTCCCTGTGTCCAAGACAGGGTTATAAGAGGGAAAAGATAGAAAAAAGAGAAAGGAGTTGAAAGAGAGGAAAAGAGGAAAGAAAAACAGAAAAAGAAAAAAAGAAAGAAAAAAACTTTATTTTTTATTTTTTATTATTCTATATTTTTTATTATGATATTGTGGGGTACAGTTAAGGGTTAGGTATGCAAATATGCCTTGTTCAGGCACCCTTGTTGATAGGAAGTGTCTCCCCATCCCCAGACAGATATTTACTACCATTAATCCCATCACCCTACCCCTCCCACCCCCATAGTTTCCCACCACTGTCAGTCATTTTGTTGTGGTAATATTTTGGATGATCAAAGTCTACTATATGAGTGAGAACATGTGATACTCGTTTTTTATTTCTGTGAGAGGTCACTCAGTATTATAGACTCTAGTTCCATCCAGGTTGCTGCAAAATTCATGATTTTGTTCTTTTTTATGGCTGCATAGTATTCCATTGTGTATATGTACCACATTTTTTTAATCCAGTCCTCTTTTGATGGACA
>CAUYQG010090665.1:0-13069 GCA_963574415.1 Tarsius wallacei | reverse complement strand
TCTTTTGGTTTTGGGGTTGGTTCATGTTTGTTTGTAATCTTTTTCCTGTACTCTTGTGAAGAACGTTGTTGTTCTTTTTTCCTTTTCTTCTGTGTTTAATACTTTCTTAAGTGTTTCTTGTAGAGGTGGTCTGGTGGCAGCATAAGTTCTTAGGGATTGGATGTCTGAGAAAGATTTTAATTCTCCCTCACTGATGAAGCTTAGCTTGGCTGGGTAGGTTATTCTTGGTTGAAATTGTTTACAACTTTGAAGATAGGGCTCCAAGCTCTCCTAGCCTGAAGGGTTTCTGTAGATAAATCTGCTGTTATTTTAATTTGTCTTCCATGATAGGTAATCTGACCTTTTTCTCTTGCTGCCTTTAGGATTTTTTTCTTTTATACCACTTTGTTTAGGTAAATGTGTCTGGGAGTTGGTCTTCTCATTTGTTGTCTTACAGGTGTTCTCTGAATCTCTTGTGTTTGAATTTTTGCATCACTGATGAGATGAGGGAAGTTTTCTTGAATAATCTCAGGGAATGTTTGTTCCAGGGTGCACTGTCTCTCTTTCTGCCTCAGGAAGTCCAATTACTCTTAGGTTTGGTCTCTTGAAGTAATCATTCATCTCTTAGAGGTTTTGTTCTGTCTTTTAAAGTTTCTTTTCTACGTTTTTGACAGTTTAGGTTGGTCCTCAAGTTCTGAGATTCTTTCTTCTGCTTGGCTAATTCTGCTTTCCATGCTTATCAGTTTGTTATTTATTTCATTCACAGTATTCTTTACTACTGTTATCTCAGTTATCAACTCCTTCTTAGTTTCCTCTTGTCTCTCCTCAATTCTTTTTAATCTCTCCATTAATATCTTGATATCTGAGTTTGAAGTTTGAGACCAGTCATTCTGAGGGCTCTTCATTGTTTGCATTCCGAAGTCAGTTTTCTCAGTGTCTGACCTCCCAGGGGTCTGTGAGAGACCCATATTCTTCTTTTGGTTTTTCTTCATTTGTGTAGATTTTTCTCTCCCCCCTTTCCCTCCCCTTCTTTAATTCTGTTTTTCAGGGAATGTGGGGTTTCTTTTACTTCTTTTTGTTCAATCTCCTGTTCTTCCTTATGAAAGTCCTCTGGCTTTGTTCACTTTTGAGGTTGAACAGTAGGTTGGGGCTGTACTTTTTGCAGTTTTGAGATTTAATTGAGGGGGAAGATGAATCTATCTGCAGATCCCAGTATCCACCAGCAGGTGTATGGGCACACTGGAACCCACTTCCCACTGCCTTACAATCTGCCCATGCAACGGGGTTTAGGTTTGCTCCCTGGAACCAAAGGAGGTAAGAAAAAGGGAAATAATGGAAGAAGAGGGGGTCAAGAGGAAGTTGGAGAGAGAGAAGAGTAAGAGGGAAAACAAACATACATACCAACTAATGAATGAAAAGAGACACAAGGCCAGAAAAGAGTAAAAAACAGACAAACAAGATTCCCTAAAGCATACCAGTAATCACACAAAGACAGTCCAATATTTCATACCTTTTGATGTGCTTTTCCCCAAGACAAACAAGTAGTCTAGCTCAAAAAGCAAACAAAAGTGAGCAAAACAAACAGTCAAAACAATAAGATAAAAAATCAAAATAAGAAACCAGACTAGCTCTGAAGTCTTTTCTGAGTGTCTAAAGTCTCTTCAGCTCTGATCTCTAGCCTCTCCCCTTTGAAGGCAGATAGACTTACTCATAGTTTTGGTTGGTTCCCTTGGCTTGCTGCCTGAATGGTCTGCCACAGGACTGAGTTGCTTGTGTCTGATTCAGCATTGGGGAGGGCCTTTTGTCTCCTGTTTGGCAATGTTACCTTACAAACCAAGGTGGAGGCTGCTCGTGGATGGGCAGGGCAATGCAAAGTTCTGCCTAGAAAATAGCTGCAGTAGGCAGTTCCTCTTTCACTGATCCTTTCTCTCCACTCGTCCTTTCTCTCCACTCCTCTGGTCTGTGGATGATCCACTATGAGGGATTATGGTGTTGTTTGTCTGGGGTCAGGCACTGGGAATCAACCATATAGCTGGGCACTGCACTTGGTGTCCCGCCAGTGGCTTGGGTTGGGGGAGGGAGCCTGGAATTCCCCAAGCTGGAGCTGAGAGCTGAGAGCAGCTTTTCAGCACCTCTTTAAGATGTACTGTTCCCTTACACAACCATGGGGTCTTAGCTCCCAAGTTGGAGATTAGGCAGAGCTGGGTGGGTGAGTCACTGCAAGTCTCTGCCTTATCACAGGGCTTCAGCTATTCTCTGGTCCTCTGTAGTCAGGAGCAAGTTGAAGGAAGTGGAGTGCGAGACTACCGGGTGCCTCAGCCAGAGCAGGATGGAGCTCGGCTATTATTATGTAAAAAACAACAGATGTTGGCAAGGTTGTGGAGAAAAGGGAATGATAATACATGGTTGGTAAGCTAGCTCAGCATTTGTCTTGTCAAAAGCAGTGTGTAAATTTCTTGCAGAACTAAAAATAGATTCACCATTCAACCCAGCAATTCCACTACCGGGTATATATCCAAAAGAGCATAATGTGCTCTACAAAAAGACATCTGCATTTGTATGTTTATCACTGTGGTATTCACAACAGCAAAGGCATGTAACTAACATAGTTGCCCATCAATGGTGGATGGGATTAAGAGAACGTGGTACATGTACACCATGGAATAACACCATGCAGCCATAAAAATAAACAACATCATGTCCTCTGCAGCAATATGGATGTAGCTGGAGGCCATTATTCTAAGTGAATTACTGCAGAAACAGAAAACCAAATACCGCATGTTCCCACTCATATTTGGGAGCTAAACACTGGCTACACAAGAACTTAAGAATGGGGACAGAAGACACAGAAGACTCCTTTAGGTAAAGGAGTCTTCTATCATACAATATATTCATGTAACAAACCTGTGTGCATATCCCTTGTATCTAAAATAAAAATAAATAAAATAAATAAATAGAATAAACATTCAATGAATTAATTTATTCCAAAAACATTATTTTATAAGTGCAGTGCAGATGGAGAATAAAGAAAGAGGATTCTGGGTGAAATTCAGAAGATTAATTTAGTTCCAATTATCTGTTTTTGCCAGATAAACAAAGAAATAATAATTTATTTAAATATATTTACGTCTGTGTGTGTATATATTGTTCCAATAAAAACAGTAAAAGATAAAGAAATCATAAATTTCACAATGGACTCAGCCAAAATCATCGTGATGGGCTCTCTGTGCTCCTTGCCACAAACCCCTCATAAACCTTGTCTCTAAGAGCCTATGATTTTCTAGGATGGTTTTTCTTCCTTGAAATTTTTGCCCTATGGTACAGCTTTATCTCAAAGAAAAAAAGAAACTTAAAATTTTGTGACTTATAGCTGATCCAATTTAGATTAGTGGTTGTAGTTACCTGGCATAGTAGAAATCAAACATATTTATTTTTCAGTTCCACTCACCCATTCAATGGGCTCCCAACATAGGGCAAGGTTCAAAATGAGCTTATTTTAGGGTTACATGAAAATAGACTTAAACCATAAGTGACTGCTAAAATGTTAGTAACTTGTATGACAATTCAATTCAACAATAACAGAGAAAACACATTTTAAAAAAGGAAAAGTTTCTCTTTAAGAGAAATCTATTTCAGTCACTCTGGGAGCATTGTTTACTACCTAAAATGAAAAGTTATTAATATTCATTCACTAAAGAAGTTGCTGTCTGTCAAACATGTTTGGATGACACTTTGTTAATCAGGGTTTTACTTATTAATTATGCCACATAATTCACATACCACTTAGTTCTTTTCACAAATGTAAGTTGATCATCATTCAGTTAGCGTAAATTAGTAAGACCTAGTTGGCAAGCCTCAGATTTGGAAACCTAGGTTAATACACATTCCCATCACCTTCTAGAAAGAATGCCCCTCTGTAGACATCTTCTGAACTTAAATTTTTTTGAGACTTCCCTAAGTAAAGAAGAAAGTATCCTCACTCATTGTTAGTTCGATGTTTTTTGCATCAAAAGCACTGTCACATATTTTACTAGCATTCTGCATTTGATGTTTCATATTGAGATCTTTCATTAGCAAGCTACTCAATGCCTGCAACCCTTTTATGTGTCAAAACAATATCAGTAACTCTGCCACTCATCAGCTCTGCTTGCTGTATAAATATTCAGTGTACTCTGCATGAGTAATCTCTTCCCAAACATGTACATAGATTGTATGTAGGATTGGACTAGAAGGGGATTGAAAAAAGGCAATTGTCAATTATTCATGCTAACAATATGATTATAATAAAGATATTTATGGAACTTATAATTTAGAAGGAGAGATGAGTTCTATGTACTAAACAAGTAAAAGACAATGCATGATCAGAATACAGTGGGAGGAAGAACTAGATCAGTGAGAGCATGACATTTGAGGAAGGTGAGACATGAGGTAAGCTGTAGGGCATGAGTAAGACTAAAATAGAATAAAACATAGAACACTATTCAGATTGGCATGGAGGAGTGTAATCACAGTAACATATTTGGTATATGAGTTTGTCTGAAAATATGTAGTCTACTACTTTCTTATTTTTTGTTGTTGTTTAGAGGCAAGCTCAATTACCTGAATTGTGTGGGGCCCTCCCCTTTCTATGTAATTGTAAAAGATACTTATTGTCTGATCTGATTCCAGGCCATCTTCCTCTAAGAAAATTTGCACAGGCATACAGGGGAATCCTCCAGAGTCCCTAGGAACTCATTGTGAAGCATAAGCCCTACATTGGTTTAACACTTTCCTTCTATTTCCCAGCCATCATAGTTTTGCTGTGGTTCTGAAACTGCCCAAAGAATCCTAGGGTGCTCACAAAGGAAAGCTGCGCCACCTGACTCCTATAGCAACCCACAGAGAGGAGAACTTTTGTTGGGTAGGGTGATGCTAGACGCAGGGATGTTTGTAAGAGTGAAATAGTATGTGCCAAGAAGTGTGAGATATTTGCACTTTCTATTTCTTAAAGACTTACACTCTCCACACATCTCCAACTCACTCATCTTGTGTTTACTAAACTGACACACTTTGTTCATGTGACCCTGTCATCCTGACCGCAGTTAATTGGTGCAAAAAATGGGTACTTGACCCAAGCTGAACCAATTCATATTTTCTCCTGGATTTACACTAGGAAGCAAGAGAACATTCTGATTGTTCTACTACTGTTTACAGAAGCCAATCATAGCTTTATTCTTGAGTTCTTGGTACAACATTTTCTTACAAAAATGCTCAACCATACATAAATGTGGTAAGAATTGTATAGTGAACAATTATATCCACCACCTTGATTCTACAATTACCATTTTACCATTTTTAATCACATTTCTATATACCTATTAATCCTTTACCCATAAAGTCATCTTTTTTTTAAGCATTTTGACTTAAGCTACATTAGAGTACACCTCTACACAATTTAACATACAGATCACAACATGAAGTTCAATTTTTCTTTACTTTTTTAAGGAAAATTTACACATAGTGATATGCACACATTTTAAGGGTGATATTCAATGAGTTGTGACAAATGCATACGCTTCTAGAACTCAAATCTTTATTAAGACTTCTAGTGTTTTTTTTAAAATAAGTTTCCCTTTCTGTAATCAAAGGGGTCATAGGTATACTTAAGCAAATTTACAGCTGAATTGGGAACTGGACACAGGGGTCTGAAGCCTTTGTTAACCCACAGAGTACCCTTTTGCAAGTTAGGACTCATGCTTTGTCCTAATGCCACTTCATGGTCTCAGGGGCTAGTAAGCTTCATGGTCTCAGGGGCAGAATGTCAGCCTCTGCTAAGTGCCCTATATAGTAAATTTGCACGGGCATACAGGGGAATCCTCCAGAGTCCCAGGGACCTCATTCTGAAGCATAAGCCCTACATTGATTTAACACTTTCTTTCTATTTCCCAGTCATCATATTTTTGCTGTGGCTCTGAAACTGCCCAAAGAATCCTAGGATGCTCACAAAGGAAAGCTACCTCACCTGACCCCTATAATAACCCACAGAGAGGAGAATTTTTGTTGGGTAGGGTGATGTTAGATGCGGGGATGTTTGTAAGAGTGAAATAGTATGTGCCAAGAAGTGCAAGATGCTTGTTTATCTCAATTCATCAGAGCAGGAAAAGATAAACAGTTACTAGAACATATTTTTTGATTACACTAGACTTGCAAACCAAATAATGTTTTCCGGGATGTTGCAAATTGGTATTTATACATTTTATTGGTGACATACAGGAAGTCATAGTGCAATCAGAATGCAGCAGCAGTGAAAGTGATGCCTGAGCAGGTCCGGTGGTACCTCAAGGACTGTACAAATAGATGATGCCTCCCCAAGGTCGGGCACAGGTTTCTGAAGGCACAAAATAGAGTAATTGTAACTCACCTCAGACAATCAGAAAATTGTCCAAAATAAGAAACTGCTTTTCCCTGAGGTTTGGAGAAAGGCCAGACATTTTCTCCCTAGAGTAATGATGGTGAGGAGGATCTGCCACATAAATAATTGCCTATCTTTATAAATCTTTGTAAGTCTTTCCAGAAGAAAACTGTAATTCAGAAGTCAGTCTAGGAAAGGAGGAATACATTTTATTTATGGAGGAGATATTTGGTCTGCAAGCTACACTTGCAGCAGGGGTGGGGAGAGGAGAAATAAAAAGTCCACAGCTCTGCTCCTCAAATTTAAAGATACAGAAAACAGTCAGTCAAGCACTGTTTTTGTACCAGACAGGTGAACATGCAAATATTTAAGAAAGCTATTTTGTCCCACACTGAGCAACAACTACTTTTATTCCCACAGCTGTTGTTCAGATCACCATTGGCTCTTATTCTAGGTATTAATTAGCTCCCTAAATTTGTCCTTGATATTCATCAAGAGCAACAGAACAACCTATTTTCCGAGACTCTGCCAGGCAGGCATTTTTCAAAATCACAAAAGAGGAAAGATCTTCTAGAGGAGCGTAGTTAAGAACTTGAACTCTCAGGTAGACTTCCAGGGTTCAAGTACCACTTCAGTTACTTTCTTACAGGGTGATGTTGGCCAAGCTGATTAACTTTTCTGTACCTGAACTTCCTCTTCCCTGACCTCTGGGTAACAATAGTACTATTTTAGGGCTGGAGTAGCATAAGCAAGTAGTATACATAGGACATTGGTGCCTGGCTCCTGGTAAACGCTCAATTATTACTACATGGTATCATAACATCATTTTCTGGGCTAGAATATCCTCTCCCTCTGCCTCACAAATGCAATTCAATTCCTGACGGAGATGTCAAGGCTATTGGAAATATGGCTTCAGCCTCCTCCACCCTCAGCTCCTCCTTTTTTTTAATGATCTTATCACATTGAATGTCTTTATTCTTTGGTGCTCTATTGAAAGTCTGCATCATCCTTTCAACATACAGGTCATTGCCTACTCTATTTTTACAAAGGTTTTCATAATTCTTGTTTCTCTGGCTTTAAAAAATAAAATATACCCAATCCATTAACAAAAATTACTACCACACATATCATCTCTTGATATCGTTCTTTCCCTTAAAATTATTTCCTTTTTTTGACTATTTTTTAAATTTACTGTTTTAATTGACAAGTAATAATTGTACATATTCATGGGGTAAAATTGAAGTTTCCAGAGATATAATGCATAGTGATCAGATTGGGCTAATTAGCATATCCATCACCTCAAATATTAACCTTTTCTTTCTTGCCACTCTCTTACCCTAACTCTCACCAGCCCCACGGGACTCTGTTTCCTCAATGTGGCATGTACTTACATTCCTCTAAGCCCTGCACGTGCTGTTCCCACTATAACTCCTTCTCCTCTGCACTCAGTAGAGAGTTACTCATCCTTCCAGAGAAGACCTTAAGAGTTTAGTCATTAGAATTACAGTATTGAGAAATCAGAGCAGATATAGTTTTAATCTTGGCCCCAAAACTCACACACCAAGTGATCTTGAGTAAATTAAGCTAATTTTCTGTGCCTTTTTTCTCTCATCTGTAAAATGGGCTAGAGTCACCCCCTCCTCCATAACACAGTTACAAGATTAAATGAGGCACTGAGCACAAGCACTCAGCACAGGATCTGGCACATGTTAGGACTGAAGTGAGCACAGCTGCAGTTGTAACCCACCTCAAATTTTAAAGCCTCCTTATTTTTTTCTCTATGTTTCCAAAGTCTGTTTATTAAATTTTGAAGCACTCCTTGATCATAGATCTGTTTCTGCATGGACCATATCTGTGAACACAGGGAACCATGTTGTATTTATATTTGTAGACTTAGTGCCCTGCACAATTCCAAGACTAACATAAGTACTGAAATATCTATTGAATGAATGAGTGAGTGAATGTATGGGTGTATGGACAGCTGGATAGTTGGATGGATGGGTGAATGATTTTAAAAAGCAGATAAGTGACCCATATTTTCACTATAACTATTTTTAAAGGGTAGTGTATACCTTAGAACTTAACAGACATTCCAATGGCTATAGAGTTCGGAGGAAGAAGAGACTTTTGTGTGCCAGAACATCAGGGATGCTTTCCTGGAGGAGAAAAAAACAAGCTGGGTCTGAAGGGTGGACATTTAAGTAACAGTGATGCCATCTACACAGATGACTCAAAAAATCAAAATCAGACAATTCTCAGTTAACTGGGGGGATAAGGCTAGATGGGAGGTTATGAGTAAACACAAAATATAATTAGAACAAACCTGTCAAAATGTATTACAAAATTAATGTAAAGCAAATACATTTAGTATTGCTGCTCCTGATATTTAGAAAAGCACAACTATGTTATAGAACAACCTACCTTTGTTTGCTGCGTGACCTATTAAGCACACCAAGTGACCAAATAAAACATCAAGTTTCAGTAGTTAATGCAGGCCATTCACAATGTAAATCATGAAACAAAAGAATAGTATTTCTTGCTTAAGTAATAGCCCAAGAAGTGGTATTGACTCCTCCCTGAGATGACTCAGTAATGCAGAATCCTTCCATCCAGTGGCTTGCCTATCCCTCTGAATCTTGTTGTGACCCACCATTTAAAGAGAAAATAACATGGAGGGCACAGGATGCTGAAGGGCTTTCGCGGTCAGACCTAAAATTGAGGCATAGTTCTTCTGCTCAGACTCTATGAGCCAGAATACAGTTATCTGGCTATACCTAACCAACAAGGATGGTGGAAAGGCTGTCTAGCTCTGTGCTCAGGAAGAAGAGGACACTGGCAAGGTCAGTCACAGGATCATTTGGTTTTGCCAAAGAGCACCTTCTTGATCACTTTCCTCCTCTCCTTCGAATGGTATCACAATGCTATCAGCACCAAGTATCTAAAATTTTTGTTTATGTATTTTCCGATCTAACTTGATACTTGTAATACTCAAGAGTAATACAGCCTGCACGTGTTAATGTTGTAAGCAGTCAATTCCAAGGCTGAGTGGTCCCATGTTTTTCATAAGAGATGCCTACTGGTCTGTAAATGTTGTAACTGATTTGCCAAAACATATATACAATTTACCCTGAACAACACGAGATTTAAAAGCACCAATTTAGTGGAAAATTTGTGTATAACTTTTGACTCACCCAAAACTTAACTACTAATAGCCTACTGTTAACCCAAAGCCTTACTGATAATATAAACAGTCAATTAACACATACTTTGTATGTTAAATAACATATTCTTAAAATAAACTGGGATCGATTAACAAATTATTAAGAAAATCATAAGTAAGAGAAAATATATTTGTTATTCATCAAGTGGAAGTGGATCATCATAAAGGTTTTCATTCTCCTCATCTTCATGTTGAGTAGGCTGAGGAGGAAGAAGAAAAGAAGGGATTCATCTTGCTGTCTCAGGGGTGGAAGAAATGGAAGAAAATTTGCATATAAATCTCCCAGTTCAGTTCCAACCACGTTGTGTTTGTTTCTTAACAAATGCAATATCTCTTCTCATTATTTACCTTCATTAGCAAACATCTGGATAATCAGTGTTTGACTATAATAACCATTATTTATATTGAGTCTATACTTTGTTGCAGGTTGGCCCTTTGCACTGTATATGTCTTTAAAACACATACTTAGCCAGGCTCAGTGGCTCAGCCTGTAATCCCGTGCCTTGGGAGGCTGAGGTGAGTGGATTGCCTGAGCCCGCGGGTTCGAGACCCGCCTGGGCAACTTGGCAAGCCCTCATCTCTACAATAAATCAAAAAATTAGCCAGGCGTGGTAGCGCGCACCTGTAGTTCCAGCAACTTGGAAGGCTGAGGCAGAAGGATCGCCAGAGCCCAGCAGGTCGAGGCTGCGGTGGCCGGGAGTGGCCACTGCACTCCAGTCTAGGTGACTGAGTAAGACTCCAACTCAAAAAAAACAAAAAAAACACATACACCATTCAGAGTTTATTCATTTCTGTTTTAAAATAAGAACATTGAGGTACAGAGAGGTTTAATTCCTGATTCAATGCCTCTTTCCTAGTAATTGTTACAGCTAATATTTAAATTCAGCTTGGCTGGTCTTTAAGGCCCACACTCTTTATTCCGTACAATGTTGATGATAAAAAAAAGGTCACAGTCTAATCATGAAGGCTCATGACTATAGTGGGAATTCAAGTGTTTTTGGTCCAACCCAGAATTTATATACCCTAATCTGATCATGGGATCAGTGAGATAATCTAGTATTTTTCTATGCAAAAATATTACTATATTTATCACTCTTGCTTTTTGAAAGTGATATCAATGATTTATAGTGAGAATATTGGCTCTATACTGGGAAAGAAAAAATTAACATTTATATATAGAGATTAATGAAAAGTTAAGACCAAATTAGTCGGAAACTTGGGGATGGACTAGGGAAATGATTATTCATGATGGCAGCAGAAGTTGTTCAAGAAATCAGAAGACATAACCCAAGACATATCATGAAGGGGAGACAACTTCTGAAAGGCTTAAATTCATTTCTGATGCAAAATCATAATGGGATGATGTCTTTAGTTATATAGATATCTTGAAATGAATGAAAGAAGATATTTGGTAAATAACTTTATACTCATGAACTATATGGTCTGTGGTACACTACTGAGTACTAATTTTATTAGCCATTTGTGTTTAAAAGCATCAGTTTTTAAATTTTTTAAATTTTAAAGCATTTAAGTTATGCCATAATTTTATAAATCCTCTTTAGTATTTCATTTTTTTATTTGAATATACTGGTATTCACAAGAAAAAAGAGGTAGATCAGACTTCCCTCAACTTCTGAGTAACACAGTATTAGTAGTTTTTCTTAGAGCTGTGGAAGTTCCTAAGTGTAACTATTCATTGGAAGTGGTTTATACTGGGTGTGATCTGGGTTCCCTGAGAACACTAAAACTACATACCTGTGATTTTCTTATGAACTGGACATTGGGTGTACACACCATGTGCACAGAGGATATGGGGTTTGAGAGTTGATGATTAGTATAAGTCATGCTTCATAAGTACACAACATTATAATGGCAAAGAAAAGTACTGTATACTTTGAAAGTTAGCAACATTAATTTTACAGGCCAAAATATGGTTCATCTTGGCAAACGTCCAGTGTAAACTTGAAGAGGATATGTACACTGTTGAGTAAAATATTCTGTAAATAATCAGATAAAGTAGGTTGATAGTGTTGTTCAAGTTTACTATATACTTCCTGATTTTCTGTCTACTTTTTCTAAGAATTATTGAGAGATGGGTATTAAAATCTTAAACTATTATTATGGAATTACCTATTTTCCCTTTCAATTCTAACCATTTTTGCTTCATGTATTTTGAATCCTTGTTATTAGCTGCATAAATGTTTAGAATTGTTATGTCCTCTTGATAAAGTGATCTAATATAGAACTCATATCTATATTTTATAAAGAGTTATCAACATTTAATATTCAAAAAGCAAACAACCAAATTTGTAAACTAGAAAAAGCATTGAACAGATACCTTTCCAAATAGATATAGAGATGAAAAATTTGTATATCAAAAATTACTCAACATAATTGTCATTGGGGAAATACAAGTTAAAACCACAATGCAATCTTCATACCTATTAAAAGGACTAAAATTTAAAACCCTTACCATAACAACAAGGTGGAAGGGATCTGGAGGAACAGAAATTACCATGCACTGCTAGTGGGAGTGTAAATTGGGGCAACCATCTTAGAAAATGATCTGGCAATATTTTACAAAGTTAAACATACAGTCACCATATGATCCAGCCATTCCAATCCTGAAAATTTATTGAAGAGAAAAGAAAGTGTATCCTCATATAAATAGGAATGTCCAAAGCAGCTTTGTTTGCGAACACCAAAAACTGGAAACAATTCAAATACTCAGCAATAGATGTATGAACAAATAAACTGAGGTATTATGTATACAGATTATAAAATATTACTCAGCTACAGAAAAGGAGTGAGCTATTGACATACACTACAACTTGGATGAATTGCAAAATCATTATGCTAAGTGAATGAAGTCAGACCCAAAAAGAGACTACATGCTCTATAGTTTCACTGATATAAAATCTAGAAAATAAAAAATAATCTGTAGTGACAGAAAGCAAACTGGGTATTGCCTGAGGATGTGAGATGGTGGGAAAGAATTAATAGGCGGACCTTTAACAAAGCCAACAAAGGTAAACATTGGCGTCAAGACATCCTATTCAATAAAATGATGTTGAGAAAACTGGTTAACCATATGCAAAAGAATGAAGCTGGTCCCCTTTTCACCATATACAAAAATTTTTTTTTTAAACATATTTTTTATTATAAAATTGTGGGGTACAGTTAAGGGTTAGGCATACAAATGTGCATCGTTCAGGCACCCTTGTTGATAAGGGGTGTCTCCCCATCCCCAGACAGATATTGACTACCGTTAGTCCCACCTCCTTTCTCCTCCCTACTCCCCCCCCCATAGTTTCCCACCACTGTCAGTCCTTTTCTTATAGTATTATGATAGATGTTCAAGGTCCACTTATGAGTGAGAACATCTGATACTCAGATCTTTGTTTCTGTGAGAGATCACTCAGTATTATAGACTCTAGTTCCATCCAGGTTGCTGCGAAATTCATGATTTTGTTCTTTTT
>CAUYQG010090662.1:0-27481 GCA_963574415.1 Tarsius wallacei | reverse complement strand
TTTCTTAAATGCATGGGGAGTTTCTGTGCACCACAAGCACGAAGCAGAGACCACCTGAGCCTTTCTCTAAATGCATGGGGGAGATGTGGAATAAGCTAACGTGGTGTCCTAGGGGGATAAAAAACAAAGGAAAATTTTGCTTGCTTCAAGTTTTAGGGAAAAGTTTTTATGTGGCATTGAGAAAGCAGGGACCATCCCTACTTCCTCTCTTCATAAGAGAGGAAGTTCTTATCTTTTGGTGCCCTAGAAAAGGGCTTGTCTAGGGAATTCTCTTGGTTAAAAAAAAGACACTGGGACCATTTTGTTACCTGTGACCCAGAAACCTAGGGAGGGGAGAAGCTCCATGAAGCAAGAAGATGGGGAGGAACTCTTTGTCTTTCAGCAGAATGCTGTTTTGCAACCACTTGAGTCAATAAGGAAAGTCAAATGGAGAGGTTATTTTCTGGCAAAGGTGGACTTGTGAGTTCAAGGGAAGAGCAGTCCAGATGTTACACAAATATTTATAAAATAATATACCAGGTTCTGCTTCCACCAGCGTTCTCCATGCTCTTGGTGCATTTAGTTAGACTAAAAGTTTTGTTGACATAGTTTAGTGTCATTACTCTTTCATCAGAAAGACAAGAATTTTAGATTATAGCAATATTGACCATATCTCTTGGGAAACAGGCATACTGATTTGTTCCCTTCACTATAGTCTAACATCTATTTAGCCTAAATAAAATCTGCTGTTATTTAACCTTGAATGTTTCATCAAAGTAGGGCTAGACTTTGATGTGGAACATTAAGAAATATTAGTAAACATATAATACTATATATATGACAACAGCAAAACAATGATTAAAAAAATTACACATTTAGAGGAACGGTTCTTACATTTTGTCTAAAGGAAAGCTGGTAGATATTCCGAGCAAACATTGAACTTGCTGACAAGATGGAAGAATCTGCGGATGACATGACAGCAGCAGAAACTGCACCAAGGCCAAAGAAAGAAATGTACACAGGGCAGAGGTACTGCAGAACGATTGGTAAAATCATGCCCGCTTCTTCATTATCCTTGGGATCTGGAAGCCCATATGCAGTCTGGTTCCAGTCTGTTCAACAGAAACAACAACCATCATGGCAATCAAAGACCCATGTGCTCTTTACCCAACTGAGGTCATCCTGTTTACTAGGTAGTTCTGCCATAGATTCTGAACACGTATGCTAGTCGACTTGGGTGGAAAGAGAAATTAGGGGCTCCTGGGTGGGAAGTGGCAAACTATTTGGCAACCGTGGTGGAACTGCAAGAGATTTACCTGTGGATGCCCCAATGGCCCCGATGAGAATGGCTGGAAGGGCCATCACCAGGCACCCGAAAGCTGCTAGAAAGGACAACACTTGAGCATAGGTGGCTGAGGATGAAGACAGGACTCTCTGGAAGTAGGCTTGCCACGGGATTCCACCCAGTATCTGATGAAAACCACAGGGACTCAGGGTTAACTGGTGGCAAATGACATGTATTGTTTCTAAAGAGGTTTGTTACTATTGTATTTAGAATAGTCATAAATATGCCTCTGAAGCAAAGAAAATGTTCCACATACCACAGATCTCAATTGCTGTTATTGCATTTGCTGTTGTCTGAAGTTCATGTCATACACCGAAATTCATATTCTCAAGGTGACAGTATTAGGTACCATATGAGGATATAAGGGGAAGGCAGCAGTCTGCAACCTAGAAGAGGTCTCTCACCAGAACCGACCATGCTACTCCCCTAATTTTGGACTTCTAGTCTCCAGAACTGCACAAAAAACGATTATTTTGTGTATACATTACCCAGTCTATGGCCCTTCATTGTAGGTATTTCTATGGTACTTCCAAACTGACTAAGATAGCTATTTTAAAGATGAGTAGTCTGTGCATTAAAGCACGGTGTATGGGAAAGGACTTCGAGGTCTAGATGTGCTGTATCAATCCCTAACTCAGACAACGGTATGATTATCTGGTGTGCAGGCATAATTTCATATATGTATCTACTCTAATTCCTTCAATTAATAATCATAAGCCATTCCAGAAAAATGACAGCCAAGGAATTTCTTAACAAACACTGAGGAAAAAAAAAAATCCCTCCAGTCCACTGCTGGAAACACATATTTTCCCCATATCATCCTGCCTCCTTACTTACAAATATTTTTACAGAAAAAGACACTGAGTGTCGAGGCAATGCTAAAATTCAGAGAAGGGCCTTGAACACAAAGTCATAAAATATTGTTAGCCCTCTAAATAGAAAAACAAAATAACCAATTTTGCCTTTTTTTTGAGACATGATTTTACTCTGTTGCCCAGGCTGGCGTGTAGTGGCATGATCACGGCTCACCATAGCTTCCAACTCCTGGGCTCGGGTGATCCTCCCACCTCAGCCTCCTGAGTAGCTGGGACAACAGGTGCAGGCCACCATGCCCAGCTAATTAAAAAAAATTTGTAGAGATGAAGTTTGGCTATCTTGCCCAGGCTAATCTCAAACTCCTGGGCTCAAACAATCCTCCCACCTCAAACCCTCAAAGAGCTGGGATGACAGCAATGAGCCACCATATCAGATCAATTTCCCCTGAATTTTCATATAACCTCTTTCTGATGTTGAAATTAAATTCAGTGTGTTATTTTCATACATAACCTCTGCAGTTAACACAATTGCGATATCTGGTCAGTTTTCCTGGTCTTCCCCTTTTCCCTTAATCTGTAATCAATCATATCTTTTGTGTTCTTCTCTAACCACCAACACCCTTGCCCCCAAGTGTTTTCATGCTACCTTTGGCTCTCCCGGCTTCTCTCTTGGCATCTTTCCTGAGTAACACCTCTCTTCCCAACTTGCCTCACACACTCAGGATTTAAGAACCGTTAGTCACATTCCTCAGGTAAGAACGTTACTCACCAACAACAGGAAGCTATCAAGCCAAGAGTAGACTTCAAACGATTCAACAGTTCCCAGCCACGGCGCCTGGTATTTGGCATGCACAGCGGTGAAACCGATGTCGGTGACTGCAGGATGTGACAGTGCAAAGGGGACACTGATCCACTGTAACAGAAAGTGACACTGGAGCCTTAGGCTATGGCTTTAAACTGTCTGGGATATGCAAGATCTAGGCACCTCAGAGGCTGCATCGCTCAGTAGTTCCTCTTGTTCAGACAGAGAAAGGCCTGAACTTAGCCCTCTGCGGGACCCATAAAACACTGAATTAAAGAAATTAAAATAATGCACTGTCTAATTCTGTGCTTGATTTTATCATATCGTAAAAGCCATGAGAACCATCATCAAAACTTCTGGGAAGAAGACCTTACATTTGAGATAGATGATGATAGATAGATAGATAGATAATAAATAGATATTGAGATACATGTACACACTTTAATGTTTTCTATGAATTAAGAAGAAGTGGCAAAGATTTGATTGAGAAACTTGTGCATAAAACAAGCCTTCAAGGGTGGGCCCACTACTAACAGGCAGAGGAAGAAGGACGAGTAAGGTAGAAAATTGGTAGAGAGTAGACGAATATGTGGCGTGTGTGGGGGGGAGGGGTGCACTAGTGCCACACCTGTGGGGTGACAGGGTTTGCGGCCATGGAAATGGCTTAGGGAAATGGGAGAGATAAAGAGATGTGAGACAGATGTGTAGAGAGAAGCTTCAGTTGCGATCTAGAGAATTTGTATTCTGTTTTCCAGGCACCTAGAAACCAGAGAAATTTCTTCTGACTCTTAAGGAGATCTGAGTGGATCTTTTTCTGAAATTAAATATCATAGATGTGCATAGTAAGTTTCGAGACGTGGAGGAGACAGGGAGAGAGGCAGGTCACTTTGACACCACCTAGATGAAGACCTGCAGTACAGCAGGGACGCTGGGAATAAAAATACATCGGCACAAAATAGGATTATTCAGAGAGTCAACGACCCTTTGTTTATGAGAAGGAGAAAGAGGTCAGAGAGAGGGAACCCCGATGGGGGAACTTTCCGTTGACAATTTTGGAGCTCCATGGTGATGATAAAATCAACAGAATGAGAGAATTTGAAAAAGACGATGGCTTAACATGTAAGTTGATTAAAGTATGACCCAACACAGTTACCATTTCGGGGGTGAGAACGCTTGATACCCACTAGCTTTGCGTTGTTCAAGAATGCGGTGTATCATCACTAACTGTAACCAACTTAGCTTAAAATAGACGTCTTGAAAAGTATCCCTCCTATCCAACTGTAGTTATGTATCCTTTGACCAATATCTCCCCATTTCCCTCTCCTCTAACCAACCCAGCTTCAGGTAACCACCACTGTACTTTTTACTTCTATAAAAATCCGTTTAGATTCCAAAAAAAAAAGTAAGTTGATTAATTACGTATTCATGTATAGCAATTAAAACAACCATGTTTACTCTTTTATTCAGCGCATTCAATAGGGCCTTAACCAGTAACCTACAACTCTTCATTCTTCATCAGCTTGGTTACATTTTGTAGCAGAACAGCATTCTAATATATTTGCCCTATCATCTTCTCACCCGTGCACTTGATTTATGCATCTATGTGTTTCAGGTTCTGGTTTCATACTAAGAAAACTGAAACATACATATCATCAATAGTAGGTTCCTCCCCTGGGGGTTTGTTTTTTATTCTACCTAACACATCAGTTTTGAGAGCTGTCATTGCCGAACTAACCTCATTGCCTGTGTTCTGGAGATTTACTTCTGTGCCCTCTGTTTTATTCCTGAAAGTGTGTGATGATGCTAAGGAAACATCAGAATTTCAGCACTGTCTACTTGATTTTGCAATTTAAAGATTAAAAATGTGGGAGCTCTGTCAGTGTGAGGTGGCTCATGCCTGTAATCCTGGCAATTTGGGAGGCCAAGGCAGGAGAATTGCGTAAGTTTGAGTTTGAGACCAGCATGGGTAACACAGTGAGATTTTGCTTCTAAAAGAAAGAAGGAAAGAAAGAAAGAAAGAAAGAGAAAGAAAGAAAGAAAGAAAGACGAGCTGGGCATGGTGGTGTATGCCTGTAGTCTCAGTGACTTGGAAGGCTAAGGCAGAAGGATCACCTGAATCCAAGGAGGTAGAGGCTGCTATAAGCCATGATTGTGCCACCACACTCCAGCAGGGGTGACAGAGTTAAACCACAACTCACAAAAAGAAAAAAATGACACCCTTGAACAAATGAAATATTCTCAAGTATAATTAAAATATAAAAATATTAAAATATAAGTGAATGAGATTCCACGAAATGCAAGTAAAGTGTTTAGGAGAGAAAGAGGAAATATTACCATCTTTGCTAATACATTCAAACTTACAGTTAATCTACAAACCCAACTGTAGTTCATTCTTTTAACATTTCCTACAGAATATTAATAGATAATAAAAGATTAAAAAAAAAAGAGGGAGGCAAGTGATTCCTTGCCCATTTTTCATTTCTAAGTATGAAAGCTGAAATAGAGTGAAAATCTTTTCATTATAAGAAAAAACAAAGCAAACAAAAAAAAATGAGCAGCATAGGGGGTACTATGGCTAACCTTGGGAAAATGAGTGTGTTACCTTGCTCCGTCTGTGGACTTTGCTCAAGGGCGTTGGCCCTACAGGATCTGTAACTGAGATGATACACGTGTTTGATGAGATCATGTATATGAATTCATGACAGCCCTCAGCACAGAATGCACACACTATTTTCTTTATACATCTTAGATACGTTTCAGGTATTTGATATTATTTTGTGCATAATTATAATCTTCATGGTTTAAGACGTGAGTTTGCAAAGAATCAAGACTGACTAAAATGTGTTCAAGGCACACAAAGGCTCTTTTAATGTAATACTAATAATTCTCATGTCTCATAACAGTATTTTTTGCCTGGTAAAACATAAAGGCAACAGATAATAAATCTTTCTAATGCTTTCTGTAATCGCTTTCTTTGCGTGTAGGCCCCAAATGGTGATGATTAATATTTGAAATCCACAGTTTTCCAATGTGATAATTTCTATGTTCTATGGGAAGCTTTATGGATAATCAAACTGACAGAAGGAGAGGATAAGAGACTTGCTGGGTGACCACTGAGGTTTAAACTTTGTTAACTCTGAGGAAAGAATGCTGCCTACCTTCAGCACTCAGAGCAGACCACACATAAGCTTCCATCAAGTGTAGGCATGAAGGAAAGGAAGACCTAGACAAGGAGTGCCCAACCTTTTGGCTGCCTTGGACTGTATCCAGTAAACTTTCGGCTTCCTCGGGCCACCTCCAGCAATCCTTTGCCTTTCCTGGGTCACACTGAGTAAAAAGGAATTGTCTTGGGCTGCACATACACTCTGTGATATAGTTAGTGTATATCCAGAATAAGACTTCCTTTTAAATACTCTTTATTATGAAGTTTAGAAAAAAGGAGAATGATAAAGAACCAGCAAGAAGTTTGACTTTGTTTTTGTAAAACGAATCTATCAGTGTCTGGTTTGATGGATGTGGTTGCAATTCTTTTTTTTCTTTGAGTTGGAGTCTCACTCCATCGCCCAGATTGGAGTGCAGTGGCTGCTCCCGGCCACTGCAGCCTCGACCGGCTGGGCTCCGGCGATCCTTCCGCCTTAGCCTTCCAAGTAGCTGGAACTACAGGCGCACGCTACCACGCCCGGCTAATTTTTTTGATTTATTGTAGCGATGAGGTCTCGCCACGTTGCCCAGGTGGGTCTCGAACCCGCGGGCTCAGGCAATCCACTCACCTCAGCCTCCCAAAGCGCGGGATGACAGGCTGAGCCACCGAGCCCAGTTGGTTGCAATTCTTAATGAGTTCTCAAGGTGCTTGCTAGAAATGTTTGTTCGAATTTTGTTCATCATAATTGTGTGCGTCATAATTGAAAACAGCTACTCACAAATGTTATATGCTGCCAAATAGCAATGTCATGAGTAAGGCATGATTGTGAACTTCAAAAATGGAATGACATATGGGGTCACAAAGAAAATAAATGCTAAAAACACATGATGTTAAAAGATTTTGTGGGGCCCCATTACTAGCTATCATGGGCCACATGTGTCATGCGGGCTGCAGATTGGATATGCCTGACCTAAACCTTCCTAAGAATTAAACTGAGGGCACACTTTTTAATCGACATTTAACAAAATAACTAGAATTTTTCATCGAATTAGTTCACAGAGAAACTTAGAATTTCATGCAGTGTGTAGCTTATACTTTACATATGATGGAAGATAACATTTCTACTAATTTTTTGCTGAGTTTGTATAAAATACTACGATATCTTTTACAGAAAAACAAGAAGGGGAATCTGGGGTGACCCCACTTACCAGCCCTACGAAAATGCAGAAGAGCTGAACGACATCCGTGTAGGCCACCGAGTAGAGCCCGCCTATCAGGGTGTACAGAGTGGCAATGAGTGCAGAGACGATGACAGAAGCGTGCACGTCCACGTCAATGATCACGCTGATGGTGGCTCCTGAAAGAAACAAACATGGGAGCATATCGGGTCAGGCGCCCAGGCAGATTCCGCGTCCTATGCAAGGACATACTGAACTTTTAGTGATTGTCAATATGCTCCCTGACATCATAACATCTGAGGTGGATTTTCGTATTGAAATTTTTATATCTTAATAAATTGAGTATATATGTATGTAATATGGAAGTGAACACACACACACACACACACACACACACACACGCACACTCCTGCTTTCTGAAAATAGTGATTTGTTAACTTATCTATGTGAGAGACGGCTGAAATTCATGATAAAAATATGGGATAGCCTGAATTACTGATAAATTTAATTCCATCATAAGAACTTGCGATAATTTTGCCAACTATCTGAAACTCTTACTCAATTAAATACAGTCCCCATGGGATATACCATTGTTAGGTAATACATGACTGTATTTAATTAAGTCGGAGAATGCACCCTTAGGCCATCTCATCTTGTGAACGCCGTGTAGTATGCTTAAACAAACCTAGCTGGTAGAGCCGACTACCCCCCCACACCTAGGTTGTACGATATAGCCTTGTGCTCCTGGGCCAAACGCCTGTACAGCATGTTACTGTACTGAGTACTGTAGAAAGTTGTAACACAATGGTATTTGTGTACCTAAAAGGTACAGTAAAAATATGACATTAAAAACTTATGAGACCGTTGTTGTATATGCAGTCCACTATGTTGACCTAAACATCATGTGGTGGATGACTGTATATGACATCTTACTCACGTCTGTGAGAAACACAAGGCTCTCTGAGAAGCATGACTTGAGACAACTGAGCTACTGTTTCATAGATATTCAAGAGGTTATTTTTTTTCCTAAAATTATTTACTTCATGTTGAAACTTTACTTGCAACTCTTTGTCATTCTTCATTTCTAAGTTGCATCCCATGGATTATGAAAAGCTCAATTATAAAACAAAGATTACTGGATTGAGATTCTAAAGATTTGGGGTCTTTGTAGATGCTGTCATTTGATTGTAACTCAGTGATTTTAGAGAAGTCAACCCCTTTCGATCACTACTAAAATAAAGATAATTTTTTTCTAAAATATTTTCTGAATGAATAAATTATAGCCAGCAAAAACAAAGTTATATTTCCAGATCGTCTATGAATTATCACTCTGCTAAAGAGAAATATACTGTAAATAAAGTTATGAAAATCCATTGAATTTGAGCTGCAGGAATAAATAAGCATTTCTTTAAAAAGTTGTAAGATGTCGTCCATTTATTCCCAGAAGATAGTTTAAGATTCTTCTGTTACACGCACATTCACAGCAAAGTGATAATAGATCCCATGCTTGCATATTCTTAAGTATCCCAAGTTATTTCTAATAAACAGTAACTTTGAATTGTGTCCAATGATTATTTTTGTATTTGTATAAATTTAAGGGGTACAAACACAGCTATGTTACATGGGGTATACTGCATAATGCTGAAGTATGGTGTTTTAGGTTTTCCATCACCCGGATGATATACATTGTACCCACTAAGTAACTTATACACACACTTAAATTTTACATATGTTGTTTGACATATGTGAGTGTGTGTGTGCGTGTGTGTGAGAGAGAGTGTATAGAGAGACACAGACAATACATGTTCTACCTATGCAGCCGTGTGTGACATAACATGCTAAGGTCAGTCATGGACCACATATACACCAAATACCATAGGATTATAATGGAGCAGAACGATTCCTGTTGCATGCAATAGCATAGCTATTGGGTTACAATTGCCTAGTCAGTCAGTATAGTCACATGCTGGACAGGTTGGTAGCCTAGGAGCAAAAGGCTACACCATTACAGCCTCGGTGTGTAATAGGCCCTAGTGTCCAGGTTTGTGCAAGTTCCATGGTGTTAGCACTAGGACAAAATCACCTGACACATTTTCCAGAATTCATCCCCATTATTAAAGGATACATGGTTGTATGTTGAAAGGCACACACAGACACAAACACACATATATACAAAAGATAACTGACGGTAACAAAGTTTGAGTCCAGCTACCATGTTTTATATTTCCAAAATATTTTAGATGCATTAGCTTTTCGATTCTACTCTCTCTTCAGAGCCCTGTTATATAAATTGATCTTTATTCAGTGAGCGTGAACATTTTGTATTTTGTTAGATATTCAGCCCACTCTTTTTTTTGATACCTCAGCAGGTAGTTTGTTCTCAAAACCACAATCTTCTGGTGTGGAAAACAGTGGGAATAAACTGCCATTCCTTCTCAACTAATGAAAGCCAGGTGGGAAGAGAGGTGTATTTTTACACGTCATTTTGTTAGGATGCCAGCACCAGGGAAGTACAACATATTCTACTCAGCTGATATTGCATTTTACAAATATCAAATACTGCTCTTCTTTTCCACATCAGGTCACTCTGTTTCATAGTGGGAACCAAGAAAACAAGATAAGATAATATGGAAGTGTGAGAGAGAAAGGAGAGGAAAGTCGTATAAACTAACATCTAAAATTACAGAAGCCACATAGGATGATGAAGCCAGAAGACAAGACTGTAGTCTAGAATGTATCAGATAGAAAAAAATTCATTGTATCTTACTTTTGTTTCGACCGCTTAAAGTCTGGCTGTGGACGTAAGCCCTGTATTTCTATTTATAAAAGAGATGGTGAATGACACACGAATTCCAGATACCAGACATTATCACGGCTCACTGAGGATGGCTGTGGAACTCCCAATTCGACTGATCTCAAGAAGGAACTCAATAATCAGTAGGATGGTTTAGATTTCCCCTTGACCAAAAAGTAGGTATTGTACCTGATGGTCTTCCATGAATCCTGCTGATATCTCGTTTCCTAAACCTTACAAGTGGCCTGAGAACCCAAGGACCAAGAACTGGTTCTACTCGGCATTCATTAATCTTGGTAGTAAGTTACACCCTAAAGAGTCCAAGTTTCTGAATTCCTAAATGTGTCCATATTCCAATATTTCATTGATACAATGGGATTACACTGAGAGGAAAGGATATAACACTGTCATTCTTTTTCTCTTTTGAATAAAACATAGGTATATATGATTCATCCATTCATTCACTCATTTGTGATAGGATTATAACAAGACACAGTCCTGCTTTTAAGAAATCCATTTTTTGACTGGTAATGGGGTATGAAACAGGTAAACAGACAAATGGCATACAAAATAACAAACCCAATGAGAACAAAAGTCCAGGTGCCTAAGGAAGACCCTAGTAAGGCATCCAGCCAGTTTAGGATGACTTCTCCAAGGAAGAGACATCTAGGAGAAGATCTGGAAGACTCTCTGTGGTTGTCCAGGCAGATGGTGACCAAGGAAAGAGGGCAGAGGAGCTCACAGCAGAGGCCTTGGGCTTGCACAGTGCCAGAGGTGAGAGCAGAGGACCACAGGGCTAGATGAAGAAAGAGAGCAGGTGCTGGGGGCGGTAGAGAGAAGGACACTAGGGCCTGCATCATACGTAGGAGCTCTATTAAAAAGTTGAGGTCTGAAATCGTGTCCCTTGGAGCTGTGACATGGATGGAGAAGCGGGAGAGCACCATCCTACGTGAACTAACTCAGAAGCAGGAAAGCAAACGCCACGTTTTCCCTTCTGTGTGGAAACTTAAGGGGCCACAAAGATGGAACTAACAGACACTCGGGACCTAGAAAGGAGGAGGCAAGGAAGGGGGTGGGGTCCAGAAGTTATCTGTTGAGGATAACGTTCACAGTCTGGAGAACGGGGCCACCTGAAACCTAATCCCCATCACTGCAAAATATGCCCGTGGAACAAATATGCATGTCACCCCCGAGATCTAAAATACGAGACAGTAAAAAAATATTTTTTAAAGGTTTGGTGCTGAGCAGGAAAGGACATAATGAGATGCGAACTTAGAAGGATGAGTCTTGCTACCATGTGCAGACGGCAGGAGGAGGGTGGGACTGCAAGCAGAGAGATACTTGCATGAGTCCAAGAGAGGGAGGCTGGGGGAGGCCTGGGATGGGGGAGAGGCAGGACCGAGGCGGAGGAGAGGAGCTGGACAAGGACCCCTGCGGGTGAGAACAGATCCCAGAGCTGGGCTGAGGCCCCTGCAGGATGAAGGTAGGTGTGTAGGAGGCGAGGCAGTACGTGTAGATGGGAGCTCTCCAGCTTCCAGCTGCTTCACTGGCCTGGTCTCTTCAGACAATCTCAGCCAGTCCAGGAGGGACACCTTCGAGGCCATGTCGCTAAGATTGAGTTGGAGGTGAGGGTACAGGCAAGCCTCCTCATGTGAGGTATTAAGAAGACATTTAAACTGGAGGAGAATTCCTTGGTACTCTCTACCAGACTTCATTTTCCCACTACTAAACCATAACACTGAGCTTTTCAAAATACCAGTTTATTGAAACATCCCAAGGCTGGTGTTTTGTTGTGTGATTTACATTGCTTACCTACCATGTCGGCATTGGGCTAGCGATAGCTTATTTCTCTGGGAACGTTGTTTACCGTGGTTTTATATTTGGTTTTACTTAGGCATATTTTATTGCATGGAAATAGTAATGCTTTTAAAACCATGTATAGTACTGGTCTTTGTCTTTGAGGAGTTTACATAGTCTTGTATGTTTTTATATCAATTAACACAACAGTTGTTGGAAAACAATGGGAGGTAAAAAGTTCTCCGGTCACAGAAAGGAGACTTATTGGAGGAAATTAAGATATAAATCTTACATTATTGATTTACATTAATTCAAAACTGATTTACATTAATTCAACACTAAATATGTTGGTATTCTCCCTAACCTCTGGCCCATGAACCCTTGTTGGAAATATTTATTTTAAATAAACTGCACTTTTTAAATTATGTTTAATTATGCTTTCTTCAGAACTATATATGACTTATAAAATTGTGCAACTCAATCATTCTAAGATAATTCAGAGTTATCCCTCTAATGATGCAATTCAATTTTAAAAAGTGTAGCTGAGGTTTTAATTTAACATCTTCAGTCGCATTGCAAGTAAATGCAGAATTTTTGTTAAGCTTTTATGAGTCTAAATGTAGCTCAATAATGGTTTTAATAAAAATCACTTTAGAAGCCAAGGCAGAAGAAAGCCAAGTTGTGTGTCTGATGATGGTCAACTAATAGAGAGATGCAGCCAGAACATCTCTGTTGGTCCTTACCCAGTGCAGAGAAAATTGCTGCAGCCCAGAACATTTCTCCCATGAGTGCAGGAATAAAAAGGAGCCCACCCATTCGCTTTCCATAGATCTGCTGAAACGGGTCTAACATGGTCACATACCCCTTGGAACGCATGGGCTTTGCAAAGAACAGACCACCTAAAAGAAATTAAACAAGGGTTTGTGAGAAAATAAAAAATTCAATGATATAATAGTCTCTGCCAATCTTTACTGTGCTATCACTCCTCAAGGAAAATGGATTTTTTAGACACCTATGTGTATGGAAGACCCAGTCTGAAATATTGTGAGTACAGTACCAAGAAACATTGAACACATTAATATACATTATTAATATACATACACTTAACATTGTATGTGTCCCAAGGACTACTGGATGGTATTGAGGCATGTCATTTGAAAAAGGTGAACTGGCACCTTGCTCACTAAAGTGTCTTGATACATTTGCATCACCCAGCCCAGCATTTAAGCATTTTGAATCAACTCAAAATCTGATATAAGCATTTTGCAAGCAAAAAAAATTTAAGATGCTCTCTGTTATGTAATAATTTCAACCTTTTATTCGTCTGACTTACAAAAGGAAATTCAGGAACACTTCAAGCCGATTCATGTTTAATCATAGATCTATACTCTCTTTGAAAAAATATAGAACATAATTATGTTAATAAATTCACTGATCTGATAGCCTCAGCATCCTATATACATATTCCAGAATTAAGAGATCCAATAATCTATGCATTAGTGTTCTGCTACTTACCAATTTATGGCAACGGCTACTTAGAGATTTCTGGTGACATTTTCTTCCACAATGGCTACACTGTTTGACTTATAATTCTACTTATTATTATTTATACACCTATTCTCATGCTTTGCTGAGTGAGTCACTAAGATTTACACATTCACTTACCTAAAATCAGACTAAGAGAATATCCGATGGGCGCCTGAGCCCAAGCTAGCCCATAATCTGGTACGTAAACTGCTTCAGCTGTGCCGTTGATATACCCTCCTCCGACCCAGGTAGCTGAAATAGAATGAAAAGTGAGGGAAAGACCCTATCTCACCTCCACCCTATGCCTGCCTGCTTGAGGCAATGGCTACCGGTCCCGTGTAGCTACTGAGAACCTAAACTATGGCTAGGACTGAGCTGTTGTGGGAGCGCAAAATACACACTGGATTTCAAAGTTTTTTTTTCTTTGTACTGATCACATGTTGAAAGGAAAAAACTTAACGTATTGAGTCAGATAAACTATATTATTGACATGAATTCACCAATTTCTTATTATGTTTTTTTAAAAAGGTTTTCACATTTAACATTAACATTTAACATTATATTTGTGGTCCACACTATAGTTCTATTGAACAGTGCTGCCTAAAATGGTTTTTAAATGCATTTGCTCATCTGCACTTTTTAACGACGTCACGTATGATAAAGTCTGAGATCATGCAAGATATATGACTATTTCTATTCTTAATAATTCTACAGCGTTCCCCCAGCTCATAACATGGAATGAAATGTCTTTATTTCAAGGCCTTTCCATTTTAATTGTATCAATATTTCTACACTGATCATGGCTATCGTCCTCTAGGAGTGGTGTGTATGTGTGTATATATGTGTGTGTAGGTGTATATGTGTGTGTGTGCGAGTGTGCTTTTCATGAACAGAGTCTTTTCTTAAACACTCTGGGGACCTAGGATCCAGCAAATCTGATCAGCATCACAACCCACTGGCGCTTACTACCTTAAATTCTTAGGAGAGTCAGGGAGGAGCAAGATGGCACTTCTGCAAGGTGACTGAAGTCAGTTTAGGACAGTTCAGGAGCTGGACTAGCTCTCAGAAGAATGTAAAATATTGACTACATACACACTCACAACTGTTTATTCAATATAGGGCTTTTAGTAAAGTATTTAAAATTTGATAAGGGATACTAGGAAATTTTTTTTCCAGATATATACAATTTCTGTAGCATGAAGCAAGTCAAAGAACCAAAGAAAACAGTTTTTGGTTAAACTAACTTGGGCCAAGAATGATCTACAAACTACCATTTTTCTCTGAAAAGACAATATTTTATTCTGCTAAAAAACTAAGGTTTAAGAGAACACAAAATCTTTTCAGTTTATATCCTTTTAAGGCTATAGCATAGTCAAAATATTCAAAATGTTTTCAACCTATGTAAAATTATAAGGGTCATAGGTTGATAATGAACTTATTAGATACGAGACTGAATTCTAGCTGTATCATCCATTCAGAATAAAATTTAACTGTGGTGAATTCTCTAAAATCTAACAGTGAGATGTAAGTAAGTGAAATAATATTTGCACAAAACTATCTAAGAAGAGTGTTTCTGTTGTGTTTATGCCAGAATTTACCTGGCTTTTAATTCAACACAATGCAAAGGAGAGAGAGTATCTTAGGGTTAATAACACTTTTTAAAAGTTTGACATAAAAACACTTCCCGGCATAGGAATTTTAAGGACATCTGAATGGAACATTATGTACAAAATCCTGAAGTAGACAAGCAACATACATACCACTCCTACCTTCCCAGAAACTTCTATGGCCAGTGTTACTAACGGATGCCATTTCCACCCCCCTCATTCTAAGCCCTGCTGAAATTTTCAAAAGGGCTTTTTTTCCCACCAAGTGTGAAAAAAGGCCCGAAGAAATGAATTCTTACAAGCAGAGAACCTAAGACTTTATCTTTCTGCTATATGACTGGAACTGCTAACACATCAGCAGTGTTTTATTGCCTACAGTAAATGGTCCAATGGTCTTACAAGAACACAGCTTATTAGGGATCATTTTTCATTGTGTGGGGCTCCTTACCCCGCCCTGAAAATTGGTGCCTGAGTGATTGCAACTATTATGATATAGAAGACTCAGCTATTTATTGTGATTAACAAAGTCCCCTCATTTTTAATCAGTCGAGTCTCCTCCATGCCAGAATTTGCTCTTCATGTTTCTATATTTTTTTTGTTAAATTCATTAGTGAGAACACGAACTCTTTTAAACTATTTTCATTTTTAAAGAATCAGCATTTTCGAGCTCTATTTTTATAGAATATTTGCAAATCAATAAATCAGACAAGGTTAGGCAATATGGTTCAGATTGTAAATGAATTATGATATTGACAAAGCTTCTTTTAAGTTCTGAGAAAGAGACAAAAAAAGCTCTAAAAACTGAGCTAGACCATTACCCTTTAAAACAAATTGCGTCATTCAAATATTTTCTGTACACTTTAACAGCCTATCAGATCGAAAAAAAATCACTTTAAATGGTAAAAACAAATTCTAAAATATTATTATTCTGACCATATTAAATAGAATACTAAATTAGCATAATAGAGCGCTAAAATAATTTGCAATGAAAAAATGTTTTGATATGTATCAACTCATTTATTCCTTTCAACTATGCACCCTTTATAAAGAAATAAAGTGAACTCAGGTATAGGGCTGCACATGACACGGCACGGAAGCCCCGGCGGCCGTCAGGAGCTTTGGCTCTGGTCCTTGTTCACCTGTGACCCTGCATCTGAACCCAGAGCTCTGGCAAAGTGTTGCTCTGAAGACCAAATGAATCCACGTAAAGCTGGAGAACAGTCATGCAAATATAAAATGTGAGCGGCTGAACAGTGGCATTTACAGTCCATAACGAACATGGCAGTTTCAGGATGGCTGTGAAGTCAAGGCATTTAGAACATGCATGTCGTCCTCCCAGACTGGTTTGATAAGCTATTTGATATACCAGGTAAATCATTTCAAAACAGCACTTCAAGACTGAAACCGGGCATTGTTTGCATATAATTTCTAATGGGATATTTTTCCAGTGAACTCTCAGAGTTCCTGTTAGTTATGGATTATATTGCTAATGTTTAAAAACCCACTAAGACTCTGAAATGAAATATATGTTATTGGTGAAAGTGTATCAAATAGTAAAGAAATAATTTTAAGCTTTTTCCTTAGGTTATTTTCATTTACCAAGAATACTATGAAAAAGAAACAGGTTACCCTTTAATCAGAACCACTTCAGGGCAAAGGAGAAAAGAATATCAGCCCCTCCTGACACAGCAAAAGCCTGAATGACAGAGCTGCAAATGGGGTCTGAGAGTCCTGGGAGGTCACACCCTAGCCTTTTCCTTTTATACCAAGCTTCACAGAAGTCTCCTTTTTACTGTTGTGGAGACATAACATATGATGGTCTTCCTGTGAGAAATGAGTTAGGAAATGGGAGAATTGGGTTTCAGAACAGGGCATCAGTCAGTTTGCAATTGCACTGCCTCCAAATTTATCTCTTCAGGTTAAAAATCATCACTAGTTAGGATTCATTGACAACAACGCAATGCCACCACTTCATGCATTCACTAGTGGACACTCATGAACAGATACACAACTTGCAACAGGAGGTCACTTTCCCATGCCTCCACCCATCTGTTTTCACTCTGTTTCCACCCATTCAAAGGCCAAAGAGCCCAGATTTGTTTCATTGGTATTCGGTCTAGTAACGTATTCTAAAGTCATTTTGTTCACATACCACTGAGTTGAGCCACTTTATTTTTAAGTTTTAAATAGAGGTGAAACGATTTTAAAAATATATAACTAGTGGACATACAGAATCCCCCAAGGACAAAGGGCAACGTTTGCTTTGTCACCCTGAAGCCACTCGTTGTACGTAGGAAGGACAGACTGCCCAGCGGGCGGCTCTCAACCTACCGGTCATGGTAAATCCACCAACCAACAAGCCAATGTCTCGGCCACCAACGATGATGGCCTCGCTGCGCTCTTCTGCGCTGCCGCTGTTTTTGGTTCTCCAGGCGGCCCATATTCCCACCAACAGGATTAGGAGGTAGAACACGATGATAGCTATGAGTCCTTCCACATGGAAAGCCATTTTGTACCTAACGATCCGGACTCTTCCACAGCTGGCTACTTCATTGAGACGTCTGAAGAAAACACAGCAATGCATTACACACCAGCTAAGCACGATGCCTACGTAGGCAGCTGGAAATAAACCAGCCTCTGCTACTTAAAGAAAGAGTGTAACGTTGACGTCGCCAGCGAAACCCGCGGTCACCAATAAGTGTCCATCATGTCCCCTTATTGTATTTGACAATTTAACACTGTTTGGGGTTTTCTAGAAACAGAAAAAAAAATGCGGAAATTTACTGTAAGAAGTGAAATGATAATCATTTGGGGTTTAATAAATTCTTTCCATTTAAAACCATCCTCGTGCATTTCAAATCAGTAACTGTCAAATCCTTCATCAGGAGCATGGCCGCACTTGCAGTTTGGAGCTCAGTTACGGTCCTGGAACCACTTAGTAATGCAACTGCATCCTAAAGGACTACTCTGAAAATTTTAAAATATTCTTTCGTTCACTCCTTCTTCCACCCATCCCTTCAAACAGCTTCAGGGAATGGCTCCAGGAGTAACCTGGTGTGAAAATCCCTGAAGACAAATCTGAATAAACCTCCACCTCGAAACAGAACTCCACATTTTCAACAAGTTCCAGGGAGGGCGGCAACTAAGTCTGCTCGTGCCGTTTCGGGGATCCACCCTCCCGATCTCCCTCACCCATTGTCCTTCGCGCCTTCCCCACCCTTCATGGTATCGACAAGAAGAGGGTTTAAAAACACGGATTGCCCAGAAACGTCACAGAGGGCCAGGGCATGAAACGCAAGAGTCCTAAAAAGCTGGGGTTCTGGTTCTCTCTAGTTGGCCCCGCGCGCGACCGCAGCTCTTCCGTGGAGCCGCGTTCACACACACGCGCTGGCGGGGGAGGCTCAGACGTTTGCGCACGCAGGTGGGCGAGGGGACCCCGGCGGCATAACCGGCCGCCCTCGGATTCAGGGCGAGGAGAGGAGGGCTGGGTGGGCTCTCCGCCTGTGCGAGCCGGTCTCTCTCCGCGGCCGCGCCGGCCCCTCGCCGTCCCTCCTCGGCGCCCTCGACCGCCTCCTGACCCACCCTGGGTGGCCGCTCGAGCCCACCGGGAGCCCCGGCGCTGGACGGCGGGCCGGCCCGTGCGTCCCCCCAGCGGCCGGGGCGCCGCGTCCCTGCCCTCGAAAGGCGCCCGGCCGGGTGCCCACGCGTCCCCGAGGGCGCGGCCGCCGGCGCCAGCTGTGCGCGCTCGGCTCCTACCTGGACCGGTCGCCGCGCCGGGGAGCGCTCCGCCCGGGGCCGCCGCCTCCGGGAGCCGCGGGGGGCGTGGGCGCGGGCGCGCGGGGAGGCGGGGCGGGCCACGCGTGCCGCGCGGCCGGGGTGGGCTCGGCCCGGGCGGCTCCTCATCCAGCGTCTCGAGGACCCGGGCGCGCGCGCGGGTGCCAGGTGTGGCGCGGCGGAGGCTGCGCGGCGCCGGGCGCGGTGGCGATCCATCCCAGGGTGGGGAAAAGTCCCCTTTATAAGGGCGGCCTGCGGAGGCGATCGTCAGAGCTCCGGAGGCCGACGTCAGAGGAGAGTGGTGCCGGGCGTGTGCCGGGGGCGCTGCCCTCGCCAGGAGGGGGGTGTGGGGTGTGGAGGGCAGGGGTCCGAGGAGCTGGGGCCCAGCCTGGGCTCTGGGCCAGCGCTGCCCGCCGCGACATCCCCATCCCCGTCCCCAGGCAAGTCCCTGCCACCCCAGTCCCCCCCTCCAGGAAAAGGAGGCACGGTTTAAGGTCATGCCCAATTCTAACTTCTCAGCACTCGGCGAAGCAGGGAATGGGGAGACTGGGAGGGTCTCAGATAATCGTCTTTTCAGCTAGAGCAGCTGGAAGTCTAGCAGCGAGAAGGGTCCTGTTCTTGGCTTCCAGCCCACAGCCCGGAGTCCTTTCTTAAGGCGTCTCTGTCTGTGAGTGGAGGGGTCTTCTCCTGCAGCCTCTCAGGAGCCTAGGGTGGAAGCTGGCTCAGGCGTCCCTGGTAATGGGCTCCCTGAAGGAGGCATTTCAGGAAGGTTTAGAAAGTTCTTTCACATTCATACTCCCTCCACTTAAGAAAACTCTAGGAGTTTCCCCAAACACTGAGGTTATCACGAGAGCCAGACAAAGTAGCTTTCCCTGTTGAGACAGATGAGTGCCTTGGCTGCTGAATATCCCGTTCCAGCGTATGGACTATTTGCTGTACGAGTTTAAACTATATTTGTATACTTAGATACCGAGCTGTGTTTTTATATCTAGGTTATTTGCATATTCCCAGATATAAGTGCGCACCTATAGATGCATTTATGTCTAGGTATATGTGGATATCTGTGATTTATATACATGTGAGAGTGTGAGTGAAAGCAGAGAGGGGCTGGGGAGAGAACAGGATGGAAGCCACGGAGCCACTTTCTAGCCACTTGTTCCACCATGGTAGTGTATTAAAGCAGTGAGACATCTAATAACTGATAGAATAAGTATTTCATAACTGCGGTCCACCTCTCTCTAGGCCAAGTTTCAGGCCACCTCTCATTTTCTTTCTTTTTTTTTTTTTTTTGATTTGGAGTCTCACTCCGTTGCCCAGACTGGAGTGCAGTGGCTGCTCCCGGCCACCGCAGCCTCGGCCTGCTGGGCTCCGGTGATCCTTCCGCCTCAGCCTTCCAAGTAGCTGGAACCACAGGCATGCGCTACCACGCCCGGCTGATTTTTTGATTTATTGTAGAGATGAGGTCTCGCCAAGTTGCCCAGGTGGGTCTCGAACCCGCGGGCTCAGGCAATTCGCTCATCTCAGCCTCCCAAGGCACGGGATTACAGGCTGAACCACTGAGCCTGGCTACCTCTCATTTTCTTACACTGAATTATATAGATAATTTTGGAATTATCTTTCAGGTTTATATTACTCCCCCTTTGTTCTTTCAATAAACAATAACCACATCCAGCTGCCTTGGATAAGGTGAGAAACGCTATGGCGTTTAAACAGAAATTAAGAAGGGGTGAAGGGCCTGCCTATCTCATCGGGGTCGTATGATTCATTCACTGATTTTCTGGAAGAAACTTAGCCTTTCAATAGGACCCAGTTTGTAAATGCAAGTGTTATGAATTTAAGCCATTATAAGGAATTGACAGGGAAAACAGAGACGGGATTTCATATAATTACCCAAGTGTTTTAAAAGAGGTTCATTCGTTCATTCATTCATTGTTTTTGGTTTTGGGTGTTGTAACTCAATTTCTGATCCTGGACCTTAGCCACAGCTTAATTTATGCCTGTCCTGCCAGAATAAACTTACGGTGATGATGATACACCGCTTATGGCGATAGCAGGGAGGGCATGGGCAATGGCAGTAGCTGAAACAGTACGTGGGGCTGAGGTCAGGGAACTCGACTCAGATCTCAAGATGGACGAAAGAGGCAGCTGTCCTCAGAGGACATCACTGGGCCTTAGGTATGCGTGAATCAGGACTGCAGCCAGGGCACATGCTCTCCAAGGGCCACCTAATCCACTTTGAGCCGCCAGGCTTGCCAGACTCTGGACTCGGCGCCCGATCTGAGAGCGGACAGTGACCTTGAAAGTGGTCAAACAATTTTGACTTGGCAGAGCAGCTGTCCTCCGTGACAAAAGGCACCGGTTGAAAATGACAACTGCTGATGTATTGAGTCTCGTTCTGGGGAGACGTTTCCTCATTTGCCGAGTCCTTTGAACTCCTGCGTCTGATCTAAGGATGACGCTGCATGTGAGGTTTTGTTCTGGAGCATACCATCCTGGACGCCAGTTTCTCTTTTGTCTTTAATATGCACCTCTTCCTCTACTCTCTTGAGAATATGTGATCACACTTGGTGTTAGGGAAATACATATCAGTGGGAGATCAATTCCAGCTTTGTGGGATAAAAAGCAGACTTTACATTTACACATCATTCATTTATAAAACACGTTTCCTAAGTGCCTTTTTGTTCCAAACACTGTCCTAGGTGCTGAAAATACATGCAAAAAATGATACAGACCTTGCCCTCAAGTAAATGTGTCATCTATGAAAAGAAGGAAGGAATAAAGAAAAAGCACCACTTTGGTATTCTATTGTTAATGCTCAGAAGGATGTATCGTATCCATACCCACAGATTTTGGTGAAAACACAAACAAAAGCTCTTAATCAGACTTAGGAACTCTTCTCAAAGGAAGATGGAGATTCATTCATTCAACAAACACGTAGGGGCACCTACTATGCGCTAGGTGTATACTAAAGTGATCGAAACCAAGAACCCTGTCCTTAGTGAGTATACAGTCTACCACCTGGCCACTTAGGTACAATACACAGAACGGCAGCTTCAGCATCACTTAAAAAAAAAGTAACTTTGGTAACTTGAGAAGGTTATCAGTTGGTCTATATATTTTGAACATGTCTCCAGTATGAATCAAAACGCATAGTAAGATTGTAGGGCCCCGTTCTGCTGAAGTTACTTTCCTCCATAATGTCCCAGTCTCTTCATACATGATTAACTCAAACCTTTCATAATTCTTAATTGATTACCTTCTGCTTCAGTTTCAGTTGGCCGTCATATCCAAACCAAAGTGTTCACCGGAATTATAGAGCGCTTTAAAAATTTCAGATCCTAAGCCTCCCCACCCCCGGCAGGAATTCTGATTCTGTAAGTCTTAGGGGCTTGGGAATTTGGTTTTCTTTCAGCCTTTTCCCGGTGATCCTAAAATCCAGCTGGGTTTGGAAGATGCTGCTGGGTTTCAGAGTGGAAAGAACTGTGGAGTCAAAACAGACAACGCTAGCTCACAGTCAGGAGTAGCAAAATCTTTGTCAAATTATCTTGTCTGTACAGAGCTTTAATTTTCTTATATGCAAAATGATAAAAAAAGTGAGGTTAGTTTCAGCCTCCTAGGAGTGTGAGGATTCCCCGAGATGGTGTGCAGTCAGCTCTTTGTATCTGTGGCTTGCACATCCATGGGTTCAACCAGCCAGGGACTGAACATATTTAGGAAGAAAATTTGCCTCTGTACTCTACGTGCTCAGACTTTTTTGTCTTGTCATTTTCCCCTAAACGAAACAGTAGACCAGCTATTTATGTTGTCTTAGGTATTATAAGTAGTCTAGAGATGATTTAAAGTACAAGAGGAGAAGTGCATAGGCTATATGTAAATACGATGCCATTTTATATCGGATTTTGGTGTCTGAGGGAGACCCTGGAGCCATCTCCCGTGGATACCGAAGGAGGACTTCATTTTAAATCATTTAGTGCTCCATATATGGCTGGCCATTACTGCTACTATGGCCTCTGTTGCTCTGGATCATTGTGAAAGCCTGCAGATCTTCTGGCCTCTGGGGGCAGTTAATTACGCAGCTGGTGCTGTGGCTAAATGTCCCTGCCGGGTTTCTTGCATCATGGTGAAGAAATGTTTTGCCCATAATCTTAGGGTGCTTCGGGCGTTCATATATTTGGTAAATCACATCATAGATTAAGGTCTAGATTCTACTTCTTGACAATTTTTAGCTAAATCCAGGCTATGCTTTTGTGGGTTGGGCTGGGAGTAGTGGCAATAATCTGTTTTCATATACATATTATATATGTGGCAGAGACATCCAGCTTGACACTCGGTCCTCACCAATAGTCCCCTGTTCCTTTTAAGAGATAGCTTTGTCACCTCTGCTTCCTCATATGAGGCTAAGCCTTTTTCATTCTTTTAGACTCATCTCTGACATGAATCTGAGAGGAACTTCCAAGATCCCTCTCTATACCCAGACTGAGTAAGGTGTTCCTCTTCTGGGATGTTCTCTCATGGTACTTCCTTCTATGTATCAGTTATCTACGGATCACATACCTATTTTTCTGTTAGTCTGTTAGCTCAGTAAAGGGGGAAGATCACATTCCATTCATCTTTATATAATTAGCACTTAGATCTATGCCTGAAGTGTGACTACACAAAAATTTCACTGAACTGAATTTTATTATTATTTTTTAGTTTTTTCAAATTTTATTTTGGAGGCGAGAGTGAATATATGTATTTTCTTGAGAATATTATAAGAGATAAGCTCACATTGTCAGAGTATAAGCATTTTTTTACAAGTTGTAATTTTGTTATTATCAACTAGGTAATGCATACTTATACTCTCCATCTTTCCTTTATTCTTTTTAAATTTTATTTTAAAGATGTGGGTATACAAGTAGTCATCATACAGGTAAAGTTTGGGCCTCCATTTGGTCCCCATTTTGCCTGGTTTGAGATCAGGCACCCTTATCGATGTTGTGTCCACCCCTCCAAATCCATCCTGGCAGTATCTTGTTACAGAAGGAAAAAATGAGACTCAAAATGAGTAAAGCCCTGAGACGTCATTGAATCGAGGGCTAAAGTAGAAATTTGAGATTTGGAATAAACAAAATGGCCATTAGGTTGGTTATGTACACATATTTAAATTGTGTTAATTTACATGCGGTCACAAAACAAGTTAATGACAGATATAAAGCACAACTCTCTCACCTCCCAAATGAATGATTTTAACCTTGTGTAATCATGCTTCTACACCCGATTTGATATTTTTCCATCCTCATGTACATATATTTTGTTTAAAATCTTTGAATTTGCAATCATTTTTGTAATCACTATGATTAAAAAACAGTTGTAAGAAAGAGAAGAAACAGCTTGAGGATCAGAGTTGGTAGGGGGAAACCGGTATTTCTGGTAAAAATTCTATTACACCAATCTGAGCACATTAGAATAGGCCTCCATGTGCTGAGGGTAACAATAACACTAGAATTAATCACTTGAGTACAAATCAATTTGATTGAAATGCAATTGCCCAGCAAATGCCAAGTTTTTTCTTGTGTCCTTATGATAAATGGCATATGATGACTAAAACTTCATACTTTCAAATCAAACATTTGTATAGGAATTATACAGTTGCATACCCTCATCAGGATAAGCAAAAAGCATAACAATGATAAATGTATTTTAAGGTCAAGGATTTCTCTCCATTGGTGGTATGAGAGTCATTCTGTGAAACCATTCCCATAGTTCTTCGTAGCAGTAGAAGATATTTGTTCTCCTGGTTATTTTTCTAACATTTTGTTATGAAAATAGTCAAACAAATATCAAGGTTTAAACCTGTATACTCACACCTAAATTCTACCATTAACATTTTTTTAAATCTCACATTGGTCTACCCATCATTTTATTCATCATTCCTTTCATTTTTCAGATGCCTTTCAAAGGGAAGGCATAAATACAATTCCCCTAAATACTTCAGAAAGCATACCATTACCTAGATACCCATAATTATGTATCATTTTTTTTCTATTCAAGTGCAATTCATATGGAATGCCTCATGAAATTTGAGAGTTTTAACTGAGTCAGATAAATGCAAACACCATTGCAACTAAAACACTGATGAAGATATAAAACCTTATAATTCCCTCATAACTTTTCTGTGTCAATCCCTGCCATTGTCCCTAGGAGGCAAACGGTGTTATGATTTTTCTTCCAATATATAGCTTTTCTTCCACTATATATATTAATTTTGCATATTTTATTTTATTTTTATTATTTATTTATTTGAGTTGGAGTCTCACTCAGTCGCCCAGACTGGAGTGCAGTGGCCGCTCCCGGCCACCGTAGCCTCGACCTGCTGGGCTCCGGCGATCCTTCCGTCTCAGCCTTCCAAGTAGCTGGAACTATAGGCGCGCGCTACCATGCCCGGCTAATTTTTTGATTTATTGTAGAGATGAGGTCTCGCCAAGTTGCCCAGGAGGATCTTGAACACGCGGGCTCAGGCAATCCATTCACCTCAGCCTCCCAAGGCGCAGGATTACAGGCTGAGCCACTGAGCCCGGCTAATTTTGCATATTTTAGAGTTTTGTGTAAAATGAATCATACAATGCATATTTGCACTAGCATAATATTTTAAAGACTCATCCACATGGTTGAGTGAACAAGTAATTTGTTTCTTTTTTCCTATCATATGCCATTGTGTGAATACACCCCAGTTGTTGGTTGCCTATGCTCTGATTTGTTGGTGTCTGGGGTGTGTCTAACTATTTCTGTGAACACGGTTTTTATTTCTCCATACCCTCGACAGTGTTTGGTGTTATCAGTCTTTTTCAAAAACCATTTTGTATATATTTATTTTTGGTTATTCTGGTGGTTATGTAGAGATATGTCACTGTGCCAGATTCACAATGTTGTGCAATCACCACCTGTATCTACTTCCAGAACACTCCAAGGGAAAACTCTTACTCACTGAGCAGTTTCTCCATCCCCTCTCTCCTCTCAGCTTCTGGCAAGATCAATCTGCATTATGTCTCTATCAATGTATCTATTCTGGCTAGTTTATATACATAAAATCATACAGAATGTGACATTTTGTATCCATCTTCTTTCTTTTTTAGTTATAAAGATGTGAGGTACAGTTCAGGGTTAGGTATACAAACGTTGATTATGCAGGTACCACTGATGAGGTACGACCCTCCCTCCCCTAGCAGTTGCCCTCAACTGCCAATCCCACCTCCCATCCCCTGACAATTTCCCACTGCTGCCAGTTGCTATCTTATAGTATTATAATGGTTCATCGTCCGCTTATGAGTGAGAACATATGGTGCTGTGTTCTTTGTTTCTGTGATAGATCACTGAAGATGATCGACTCTAAATCCATCCAAGTTGCTGTGAAGTCCTTCTTTATGGTGGCAAAATATTCCATTGTGTATATGTACCACATTTTAAAAATGTAGTCCAACTTGGATGGGCAACATGGTTGGTTCCATGTTTTTGATATCGTGAATAGAGCTGCAACAAACATACGTGTGCAGGTATCTTTTTTTTTGTAGAATGATTTGAGTTTTTCTGGGTATATTCCCAATAGGGGAATTGCTGGGTCATATGGAAGGTCAATTTCTAGTTCTTTCAGAAACCACCACACAGTCTTCCAAAGAGGTTGCACTAGTTTGCATTCCCACAGGCAGTATAGAATTGTTCCTTTTTCCTCCACATCCTCACCAGCATCTGTTGTTGTTTGTTTTATTATCATGGCCATTCTTACTGGGGTTAGTTGGTATCTCAATGTGGTTTTGATGTGCATTTTTCTGATGATGAGGGAGGCTGAGGACTTTTTCATGTGTCTGTTGGCTGCAGTATATCTTCTTTTGAGAAGTGTCTATTCAAGTCTTTTGCCCACTTTTGAATGGGGCTGTTTGTTTTTTTCCTTTTGACGCATTTGAGTTCCTAGTAGATCCTAGATGTTAGGCCTTTGTCAGACATACAGTTGGCAAATATTTTTTCCCATTCTGTGGGCTGTCTCCCTGCTCATCAGTTTGATGAGGTCCCATTTGTCTAACTTATTTCTTAAGGTATGGGCATTTAGGGTTCCGAATAGGAATTGGTTGCAAGTTTCAATTTCCATAAGGATGTCTCCTGTGTTTTCTAAGTTTCTTATAGTTTGAGGTTTTACGTTTAGGTCTTTTATCCATTTAGAGTTAATTTTTGTGTATGGTGATAGTAGAAGTCCTGTTTCAATCTTCTGTATGTGATCAGCCAGTTTTCCCAGCACCATTTACTGAATAGGTTCTCCTATTCCCAGTGGTTGTTATTGGATACTTTGTCAAAGATGAGTTGGTTGAGAAATTGTGGCTTTGCTTCCAGAATCTCTGTCCTGGTCCATTAGTCTATATGCCTGTTCTTGTACTAATACCAGGCTGTTTTGTTTACTGTAGCTTTATAGTAAAGTCTGAAGTCTGGAAGTGTGATACTTCCTGCTTTGTTTCTTTTGCTAAGAATTGTTTTGGCTATTTGTGGTCGTTTATGTTTCCATATGAATTTCTGTATTGTCATTTCCAGGTCTGAGAAGAATGAAATTGATAACTTAATGGATATTGTGTTGAATCTGTAGATTGCCTTTGATAGGGTGGACATTTTAACAATGTTGATTCTTTCTATCCATGAGCATGGAATAATTTTCCATTTGTTTGTGTCTTCTTGTATTTCTTTGAACAGTGTTTTGTA
>CAUYQG010090661.1:0-32704 GCA_963574415.1 Tarsius wallacei | reverse complement strand
TATGTATTCTTTTTTTTTTTTTTTTGTGTCGGAGTCTCACTAGTGTGGCCCCAGCATGGAATGGAGGGGCACGCTCACGGCCACCGCAGCCTCGACCTGCTGGGCTCCGGCGATCCTTCCGCCTCAGCCTTCCGAGTAGCTGGAACTACAGGTGCGCGCTACCACGCCCGGCTAATTTTTTTTTTTTTGATTTATTGTAGAGATGAGGTTTCGCCTGCCCAGGCGGGTCTCGAACCCGCGGGCTCAGGCAATCCACTTACCTCAGCCTCCCAAGGCGCGGAAAACCATTTACTTTTAAAATCCTATCTATATCCTGGGCTACATGGTGAGACTCAATCACTTAAAAAAAAATTAAATGGGTGTGGTGGTGTACACCTGTAGTCTCAGCCACTCAAGAGGCTGAGGCATGAGATCACTTGAGCTCAGGATTTGAGGCTGCAGCAGCCTGGGTGACAGAGAGACCCTGTCTCAAAATAAAATAAAAGTAAAGTAAAGTAATAATAAAACAAAAAGCATATCTACCTTCTCAAATGGAAATACCTTAAACTATAAAAGGATACAAGACTCAAATCAGAAGACTTAGATTCTACTTCAGGTTCTTATTAATTAGTTGTATAGCCTTTTATCAGATCAGATAATGCCAACAACTTCAATTTATTAACCTACAGAATGATGGATTAGGGAGACCTTGAAGTTTCTCATTTATGATCTCCCTTTGAAGCCTGACACAGCTTTACTCTAAAGGTCTGTCTAGTAGTTTTTAGAGTATCACATAAGGATGAATAGGGATCAAGTGTGCCAGTTCTAAAAGTACAGCAGGGAAAGCATATTAAGATGTGCTTTTAAGTCATTTTAAATAGATGGTAAGTGTTCACTCTTATGAAGATATAAAAGACAATAATATCTTTGGTTTACAGAAGTATGGAGAAGTACCCAGGCATGGTGGCTCATACCTATAATCCTAGAATTTTGGGAGGTGGAAGCAAGAGGATTGCCTGAGCTCAGGGTTCAAGATCAGCCTGGGCAATTTGGTAAGCCCTTGTCTCCACAATAGAATTTTTTTTTAAGTATGGATAATTAAAAATAATAATATTTGGATTAAAGTTTCCTTGTTTCCCAAATAGAGTAACAATACCATGTAAAAAATGGTATCATGTTACCCACCCCCAAACAACATAAACTTTAAACAGCACATAAAGCCTCTCCAATTTCCTGAAGTGACTCACACAAAGGTTGAGCTTTCCATGCAATAGCTCGGATAAATCTAAAGATGATGTAGATTACACCCATTTAACAGAAAATGAAACATGTAAATATAAGAGAGGTGACTGGGTCCAAATTATCAGGCAGAACTGAACAGCATTCAATGCTGTTAATGACCGGGTATATCTTGTGTGACCACCAAAACATATCTTCCTTCTTTCTTGATTCCAAATTCAATTCTAAGTGAGAGAATCTATGTTAGAACCATTTCCCCCAAAGACACAGGAAATAAATTATTTAAAAATGCAATGACAATAATGCTCTGAAAAGCAAAGTAGAAAATGAAACGTACACTTCATTTTTTTTTTTTTTGAGTTGGAGTCTCACTCTGTCACCCAGGTTGGAGTGCAGTGGCATGCTCATGGCCACCGCAGCTTCAACCTGCTGTGCTTAGATGATCCTTCCACCTCAGCCCTCCAAGTAGCTGGAACTACAGATGCATGCCACCACGCCCGACTCATTTTTGTGATTTATTGTAGAGGCGAGGTCTCACCAAGTTGGCTGGTCTCGAATCCCTGGGCTCAGGCAATTCTCTAACCTTGGGCTCCCAAAGTGCTGGGATTACAGGCTGAGCCACCATGCCCGGTCTGAAACATACACTTTAAAACAATTAATATAAATTAAACTAAAGGCAATACAGAAAGATTCTGGTCAGGAGAGGAGATCTGGAGTCAGAATTTAGTTTAAATCTCAATTCTGGGACTTACTAATTTTGTGATTTTTGGACTAGTTACTTAACTTTCTAAACTTCACTTTCTTGATTTGAAAAACACGAATGATGATTCAGGCAATACCTAGAGATCAGGTATTGTGAAGATTATAGGAGTGAAGATTATATAAGTTAATATACATAGTATTTAGCAACATGCCCAATACAGTAAGCACTAAATTTTTCATTATCATTTAATATTAATAATAAAACACTGACTTGAAAGTATCAAAATCAGAAGAGTTTCTTTTCTTTTCTTTGAACCAGAGTCTCACTCTGCCACCCAGGCTGGAGTGCAGTGGCACACTCATGGCCACCCCAGCATCGATCTGCTGGGCTCCGGCAATCCTTCTGCCTCAGCCTTCCAAGTAGCTGGAACTACAGGCGCATGCTACCACGCCTGGCGAATTTTTTTATTGTAGAGACGAGGTCTCGCCAAGTTGCCCAGGCTGATCTCCAACCCGTGGGTTCAGGCAATCCACTTGCCTCGGCTTCCCAAAGTGCTGGTATTACAGGCTGTGCCACTGAGCCTGGCCTAATTTTTTAATTCACTGTAAAGTCGGGCACAGTGTCTTATACCCATAATCCTAGCAATTTAGGAGGCCGAGGTGAGAGGATTTCCTGAGCCCATGGGTTCGAGCCCAGCCCGGGCAACTTGGTGAGACCTCATGTATATAATAAATAAAAAAATCAGCTGGGCACAGTGGCAAGTGCCTGTAGTTCCAGTTACTTGGAAAGTTGAGGTGGAAGGATCACATGAGCCCAGCAGGTCGAAGTTGCGGCGGCCGTGAGCAGTGCACCACTGCACTCCAGCCTGGGCAACAGCGTGAGACTCCGACTCAAAAATAAATAAATAAAGGACCCTACAGGTCTTTTTACAGACAAGGAAATGGATGTTCAGAGAGGAAAAGCAACTTCTCCACAATCACATGGCTTGTAAGTAGCAGGAACGGGATTAGAACTCCAGTCTGTCTGATTTCAGAGACCACAGCGTGTCCCAGTTACCACACAGGACAGAAACACAGGATGTTGGGCACTTGGAAGAGATAAATAACTGCTCAACTTGTAATACATGACTGTCCCAAAAAAAGAGCACAGCTCAGGATCCAGGGGCGGCCTGGGTGTTAAGCTGGGATTGCTTTTTTATAGCTGGTCATGTCATCTCTCAACAGTAGGTGGAGACTGCTAATTGCTATGAGGGTAAAGTTCAAAGCCAAATTCTTTTTTTTTTTTAAGATTTTTGAGTGTTATTGAAATCTTACATGAACAAGAAATCAGAAATATTATCACATCAAAGAACAAATGGTCCTGGCTTTGATATTTAAGCCAAACAAATTTTGTAAGGCAAATTTCACAAAGATGTGAAGTTATAAAAATTTAAAAACACAGGCTGGGCATGATGGCCCACAGCTGTAATCCCAGCAGTTTGGAGGCCAAGGCAGGAGGATTGCCTGAGCTCAAGTATTCAAGACCAGCCTGGACAACATGGCAAGACCTCGTCTCTACATTAAAAAAAAAAATTAGCCTGGTGTGATGGTGCACATCTGTAAGTCCAGCTGCTTGGAGGGCTGAGGCAGGAGGATAGTCTGAGCCCAGGAGGTTGAGGCCACAAATGGCTGTGAGCGTGCCACTGCACTCCAGCCTGGGCAACAGAGTCAGACTCCGGCTATAAAAACAAAAACACAGTTAACCTACTTCTAGGAATGCAAAACATACAATCATAGGTTATTTTCTTTATTTTTTTTTCACTCTGTCGCCCAGGCTGTAGTGCAGTGGGATGCTCACGGCCACCCCAGCCTCCACCTGCTGGACTCCAGCGATTCCTCCACCTCAGCCTTCCAAGTAGCTGGAACTACAGGCGTGTGCCACCATGCCTGGCTAATTTTTTTTTAAATTTCTTGTAAAGACGAGGTCTCACCAAGTTGCCCAGGCTGGTCTTGAACCCCTGGGCTCAGGCAATCCTCTTGCCTTGGCCTCCCAAAGTGCTGGGATTACAGGTATGAGCCACTACGCCCAGCTGGATGTTTTTAATTTAACATGGCTTGGAGAATATTTCCTGATGGTCCTAAAGAGAACGTCATTTTTTTCAGCAACTGCCTAGTATTCCATGCCCTTACTCTGCCATAACATAGTATCTAACCAGCCACCAACTGAAGGAACTTCTAGGTTATTTCCAACCTTGTTGTAACAAGCAAAGCTGTAGTGAAAAAGGTCGCACATTATTTTATTTCACAGTTGTAAGATTATAACTGTAGGGTTAACAGTAGAAGTGTTAACTATAGCTGAAATAGAACAGCTGGGTCCAAGAGTATTGCTGGACACTGGTAGAGGGCGCTGACTGAGGGTCATGCCAGCTCATACCTCCCCAGCAAGGTGTGAGACAGCCTCCCCACCTCAGGGCTGGGTATGAAGGGAGATCAGGTGTGGACAGGCTAGGAGGAAGGGTGGAGCCATCCATCCCAAGAGAAGCCCATGTCAGGAAGACACAGATGAGGCAGCTGGGGACAGTCTTTTGATATGCTCTCCCCAAAATAAGGACCCAACCAGAGGTGACCATCTGCTGTAGTTCCCTATGACCTCGAGCTGGTGCTTGCAAGTTCAGAGATGAGAATTCTAGGCCCAGGTCTGTCCCCTCTACCCACAGGGGGCCTAGGGCAGGCTGCTTTCATAAGATAACAGCTGACTCCAGGCACAGTGCTTGGCATGTTGCATGCATGGTCTCCAATAACCTTAAGAGGTTGATACTTCTGTAGCCTGAGCTCAGAGAGGTTAGGGAACCTGCCTAAGGTGGTCCAGCTATTAAGCAACAGAGTCAGGATTTGAATCCAGGCTTAACCCTATGTTTTATCAACTTTGAGCCGGAGCCTCAGTTTACCCCTCCGTGAGCTAAGGCAGCCAGACTCTGCCTAAGTCTTTTCCATCTCAGGAAGTCACATGTGGTATGATTGCACACCACATGTGTCAGAGTGTCACTGGCTGGGGCAGATGGGGGGCTTCCGTAGGGAAGACCATGTCCTGCTCTCCTTCTTGTAGAAAGGCCTGTCTCTCCTTGCAGTCCTCCTGGGAGGCCTCTCGTTCCTGGGCCGGTTTGGGTGTTCCGGTTAGGCTGTGAGCTCCCCGGTGGGCAGAGACCCCAATGGGACATGCCTGTGTCCCTTACCTGCACCTGACACTGGGGCTTATTATAGGCCCAACGCGGGTTTGCCGCTGGAAATGAAGGAGAAAGACTGCGGGGGAAGGCAGGAGAAGGAGAAGCCGGGTGGAGAGAGATGGAGGCTGAGGAAGAGCAAGAGGGAGAAGTGAGAGAGGAAAAGAGGCCTCAGCAGGAAACAGCCAAGCCCTGCCCAGCCAGGCTCTGGCAGCCAAGAAGCTGGAATGCCGTGACCTGGAGCGCCCCCTGGTGGCCATATCGGCAGGGCCCGGGCTGGCAAGGGGAGCGCGGGAGGGGCTGAACCCAGGGGACAAGGCTGCCTCCTCCCCACCACCATCATCTCTAGGGCTGGGCAGATGGTGTCTTTCCTCTGAGGGAAGCCAGCTCGGTAATAGTAACAATGAGACTCTCACAAAGAGAGTCACAGAGACACATGAAAGTGGGAAAGGGCTTTGAAGCCATGACATGTCTGTTAGCAGCACAGGAAGAAGTGAACAAGCCGCCCCCCCAAGTGTCCTTCGCACTGTGACCTGGGACATCCTTTCTTTTTTTTGTTTTTGAGTCGGAGTCCTGCTCTGTTGCCCAGGCTGGAGTGCAGTGACACAATCACAGCCACTGCAGCATCGACCTGCTGGTCTCAGGCGATCCTTCTGCCTCAGCCTTCCAAGTAGCTGGAACTACAGGTGCAAGCCACCACACTTGGCTAATTTTTTTTATTTATTGTAGAGACAGGGTCTTGCCAAGTTGTCCAGGCTGGTCTTGCACCCCTGGGCTCATGCAATCCTCTCACCTCCACTTCCCAAAGTGCTGGGATTGCAGGTGGTATGAGTCACCACATCCAAAAATGAGTGAGGTGCTATTGTGTGCACCTGTAGGCTGAGGTGGAAGGATCGCTTGAGCCCAGGAGGTAAAGGCTGCAGTGAGCTATGATGAAGCCACCGTACTCCAGTCTGGGCAATAGAGCAATAAAGACTCTGTCTATTAAACATATATAAACAGGGCAGGGCGCAGTGGCTCATGCCTGTAATCCCAGCACTTTGAGAGGCGGAGGCAAGAGTATTGGCTGAGCCCACAGGTTTGAGACCAACCAGGCAAACTGGCAAGACCTCATCTCTACAATAAATCAAAAAATTAGCCGGGCTCGGTGGCTCAACCTGTAATCCCGCGCGTTGGGAGGCTGAGGTGAGTGGATTGCCTGAGCCCGTGGGTTCGAGACCCGCCTGGGCAGGTGAAACCTCATCTCTACAATAAATCAAAAAAATTAGCCGGGCGTGGTAGCGCACACCTGTAGTTCCGGCTACTCGGAAGGCTGAGGCAGAAGGATCGCCAGAGCCCAGCAGGTCGAGGCTGTGGTGGCCGGAAGCGGCCACTGCACTCCAGTCTGGGCGACGGAGTGAGACTCCAACTCAAAAAAAAAAAAAAAAAAGAAACAGAAACCAAGATGTTTACTCTCAGAAACTGCCCTGAATTCACAGATGTGCATATCTCCAAGGGTATTTCAACTGGACACAGACAGTCTTGACTAGGGACCAGTCTCCAAGTCAAGAAACAGTCATCACCAGGGGAGGGGGAACAGGGCATATGTCCTGCATTTACTACACATCTTATCAAAGGCCTGTTTCCCCAAATCCTTGTCCTTAGTATTTCTGGATTAGACCTCAACTCTGCTTCATTTTCCTCCACATGACGTCTTCTATACTTACTTGTGACTCTTCCCTTCAAAATTAAATGTGACTTCCACAAAAACAAAACTTGCTTTGTTCACTGCTAGATTTCAGAGCTGAGAATGATGCCAGGCACACGGCTAGCACCTATTACAATTTTAATGAGAATAAATCACAGGCTTGAGGAAAATGGAGCATTTAAGAAGAGCAGTTGTAGAAACTCATGTGTTAGTAAGAGGGAGATAAAGCCTGTGGACTAGAAGAAGAGTCCAATGAGGGCAGACGCCATAGCAGGCCCACCTGCCCCACATGGTGCATGCAGCTGAGGACCAGCTTGCTCACAGCTCCAGGATGACATCTGTCAGCCTCAACACATTCTCTTGCCTGAACCGGAGAATCACAGTAAAGGGGCAGGCACACCTATACTCTAGAAATGCTTCGTTCACTCCTGGATTTACAAACCTGTTCATTTTTATCCGGCAAAGAAAGGCTCATCTTGACATCTGACTTCATTCTCCGCAGTAGGTATGGATTTATTGTATCTCGTAAGACACATGCACACTTATAAGCAGTTTTAACCTTTAATAAGAGCAAAGGGAAAAACATTACTGTATGTTTAAGGAATGCATTTGTTCTTACCTTTCTATTGACTCTATTGTTTAAAAAATTTTTTAAAAATAAAAGAATGACCAACAGTTGAATAAAATTGGTAGGAAAATGGTTTTTAAAAACTAGAATAAGTTCCATATAATCCAGGAGGTAGTGGCTTTCATAAGAATATCATCAGTAAAAATTTATCTCATTAACTAAAATGTACAACAAAAGAAAAACTGATAATTTTGTGCCTTATTCCTCTTCTATATTTTGCTCAAATTATTATGATATAATTAAACCCTAAAGTAGAGATTTACTTGGTTCCTGACCACCCCCTAGGGGAAAAGCTGCTTTTTACAGATCTGTTTATAATCTTGTATTCTCCAAAAGCTACAAAGGAACTCTGCGAGATTGAAGATTAAAGCTAACTCTGGGGAAAAACCACATCCATGGGAGCAACCAGCCAATAATCAGAGATTACTGCCCACTGGAGATTTGAGAGAGTAAGTTCAAGAAGAGTCCTCTGATCTCAGAAACAAAAGGTCACTCTGCCCTAAAATGGAGCATATGGTTCCATAATGGAGCTGGCCACATGAGATGTTTACTAACTATACACAAAAAAACAAAGACCCACAGCCCAGGAAACCACACCTTCTGTAATTCACTTACAGGCAAACAAAGAATTCCATAAATTATTGATACTTACAAAAAAAATCTAAACAGGCTCAACAACTAGTAAATTACTATTTCACAGAAAAAAATTCCAACCAAAGTTTAAATTTAAGAAAGTCTGCTGTAAAATGAATGATAATTAAGAAAACTTGACCATAATACTCAAGTTTAAAATAATTAACATGCTAAAAAAGAAAACATTTCAAAACACTCTAAGAACACCTCACTCAAGTCTATACACACGCATATATATGTACATGTTATGTGAATGTATGTGCATAAATATAAAAATAGGTTTTTCCAGCCTGGTATTGGTACAAGAACAGGATTATAGACCTATGGAACAGGATAGAGATTCCAGGAGCAGCGCCTCAACTTCTCAATCAACTTATCTTTGACAAAGCCTCCAACGACAACCACTGGGGAGATGAGAACCTATTCAGTAAATGGTGCTGGGAAAACTGGCTGATCACATGCAGAAGATTGAAACAGGACCCCTACCTATCACCATATACAAAAATTAACTCTAAATGGATCAAAGACCTAAGCGTAAAACCTCAAACTATAAGAATCTTAGAAAATACAGGAGACACCCTTATGGAAATTGGAACTGGCAACCAATTCCTGATCAGAACCCTAACTGCCCATACCATAAGAACAAAGATAGACAAGTGGGACCTCATCAAACTGACAAGCTTCTACAAAGCAAAAGAAACCATCAAGAGAGCAGGGAGACAGCCCACAGAATGGGAAAAAAATATTTGCCAACTGTATATCTGACAAAGGCCTAACATCTAGGATCTACAAGGAACTCAAACATGCCAAAAGGAAAAAAACAAACAGCCCCATTAAAAAGTGGGCAAAAGACATGAATAGACACTTCTCAAAGGAAGATATACCGGCAGCCAACAGACACATGAAAAAGTGCTCAGTCTCACTCATCATCAGAGAAATGCAAATCAAAACCACACTGAGATACCACCTAACCCCAGTAAGAATGGCCATCATTAATAAAACAAACAAAAACAGATGCTGGCAAGGATGCGGAGAAAAAGGAATGCTTCTACACTGCTGGTGGGAATACAAACTAGCGCAATCTCTTTGGAAGACAGTGCGGTGATTTCTGAAAGAACTAGAAATTGATCTTCCATATGACCCAGCAATTCCCCTATTGGGAATATACCCGGAGGAACTCATTTCGTTCTACAAAAGATACCTGCACATGTATGTTTGTTGCAGCTCTATTCACAGCCCCATTAAAAAAACATGGAACCAATCATACTGCCCACCGAAGCTGTCCTGGATTAAAAAAAATGTGGTACATATACACAATGGAATGTTATGCAGCTATAAAGAAGGACAAACATATGGACTTCACAGCAACTTGGATGGATTTTGAGTCTATCATACTCAGTGATCTATCACAGACATAAAGAACAGAGTACCATACGTTCTCACTCATAAGTGGACCTTGAACAATTATCATAATACTATAAGGAAGGAATTGGCAGAAGTGGGAAACCACCAGGGGAGGGGGAATGGGATTGGCAGTTGAAGGAAACTGCTAGGGAAGGGAGGGGCACACCTCATCCACAATGGTACCAGCATAATCAACGTTTGTATACCTAACCCTGAATTGTACCCCACATCTTTAACATAATAAATAAACAAATAAAGCTTCTGTTCTTGTAGTAACAGACAGTAACAAAGAGGCTAAACTAGTCAACAACTTTTAGTTACATATAACTTCCTAAATGTATAATTCAGACATTGATAAAAATTACCTTTAAAATGAAGATGAAGTAAATATTATGATTTCTAATGCAGAGATTATTAAATTTCCGAATTTAACAACACATTACAGTCCCACCAAGGAAGCAAGTACATACAGTGTGTTAAGGAAACTGCCCCACGCCCTCCATCCTCCTTCTCCTTACATCTCTCTCTCCCAGAAGAATGGGCATGCTGATTGGGGACGCTGACAAACTACACCAGGGCTGGGCTCCTGCTCTCTCCTGAGTGCCACCCCATGAAGATCATCTTATATTTAATTACCAACTGGCTCCATGTCTGCTTCCTGTGTAAAAACACAGGAAGGAGAAGCAATGAGATTTCTCTATCACCCCCAGTCCCCCAGTGCTGTGAAAAACAGATACCGCACTGAGAATGCCATGCTTCCTCCTATTCCTGACAAGAGGGAGTTCTGCCTATTCTAGAGTGACGTGACCTTAAGCAAGTCGCCAAAACGCCGAGTCTCAATAACCCCTGAGCATGAGATGAAGAAGTTCAATTAGACATCCCTGCAGGTTCCCTTCAGTTCTAGCATTCCCTACCCCAGTGAACATGCCAATTCCAGCAACAGTATGTATTTGGGCTACCAATGCTCTCTCCCTCACATTCTTCAGTCTTTTAGACCCTGGCTTAGTCATCTCTTCTCCAGGAAGATCTTCTTTGATATTGGGAATCTCCTCTGATCACAGTCTCAGTGCTCTGTACTGGGATCATGTTTACTGCACTTTCCCCCTTGTCCACCCCTGACTGGACTGGGTATACTAGTTATGGAAAGATTTTGGTTTCCAGCTCCCACTCATCATTTTAGCCCAGACTGATACAATATATACTTATGGACCAACTAGCTTCTTAAGATTCAATAATGCATGGCAACCAAGGTCTTAAACAACAAGGAGCAAATAAAACTTCTGCTCCCGAGGACCTTACCATTTAGAAAAGGAAAAAAGGTAAGTATACAAACCCCTAACAAAACTTCAAGGTAGAAACAGACTGTAATGACACATTTCAAAACATTTCTCCACAAGTGATTTGTTAATTCCAAAGGATAAGTGGTAACTTTATAGAGTTTAGAAATCTGGTCTACACTATTTTACCTAAGTAATCAGAGTTAAGGTCACTAATAATGAACAAACCAACAGCATGTGCCTCCAAATACCATGCACTGAGAAAGACATGTCACTTCTGTGATAGTCCTGCCAAAAATGTGTAACCTGAATCTAATCATGAGAAATGTAAGACAAACTCAAACTGAGGTACATTCTATAAACTAATGGGCCTGTAGTCATAAAAAATGTCAAGGCAATGAAAGGCAAAAGAAAGATTAGAGGAACTATTCCAGATTAAAGGAGACTAAAGAGATATGGAAACTACTGGAACATCTGGCAAGATGTGAGTGGCTAAAGAATAGATAACATAATTACATTAATGTTACAGTTCCTTCTGATTTTGATGTTTACACTGTGGTTAAGAGAATGTCCTTGTTCTTAGGAAATATACACTGAAGAATTTGGAGGAAAGAGACATCATGTCTGCAACTTATTCTCAAGTAAAAAAATAGCTTTAATTTGTGTACATGAAAGAGATGTACAGAAAGAGGTTGGCAGGGGGAGAAGGAATGATAAAGCAAATGTGGCAACATGTTAGCAAAATGCTAACAGATGGTGAATCTGGGTGAAGTATTCATGGGAGTTCTTTGTTTTAGAATTCTTACAACTTTCTGTTAAATTTGAAATGATTTCAAAATAAAAACAATTTTTTAAAGAATGTATAACTGAGGGGATTCAGACAAAGAAGAGTGTCTTTAGAAAGTATCATTCAATCTCAAAATGTAAAAGGTATTATAATTGTTTTTGACAACCTTCTGATTTTAAATGTCTGAAGTTCTTTTTCTAATTAAATATTCCGAATATAAGAGTATCTCTTTTGGTGAAAAGTATCATTGATCCTTGGCTCTGCCATGGCGTGGCAGGTACAGGCCTGGCTGAGGGCTACACAGAAACTCTGCCTCCCACCAAGCCTGAAGTCTCCCTCCACAGGCTACAAACCACTCTCAGGTCAGCTTCACATCCTGATATTCTTGCCTGTGATAACCCCATTCCACCCATAGCCCAGGCCACCAGGCCTAAAACTTCAGGGGTCAACTGTAGCAAGCTCACCACCCCATCCCATTTCCTTGATCTTATCAGTCTTCACAACTTGTTTGTTCTGCCTAAAAATGCCACCTGGGTCTCTTATTCCCTTGTCTTTCTCAAACCACCACCCAAGTCCAAGTCCAGGTCCAAGTCCTCACAGCCCTTACCCCAACAGTTCCTGCAGGTTCCCCAATGCCAGCTCCTTCCTGCGATTATCCTGCAGCCTGAGCAACCTCTGAGAAGTACTATTTCCCAGCATCCTGCTGAGATACCTCCAATGGCCCAGCCCCGAGCACCACTGCATCCCTTTCAAGAAACCCTGGTTCTGGCATCCACAGCTTTCCCACAACTACCTCACAAATGTCACCACCCACAAGTGGGTCTCTTCACTGCCTCCATGTTCATATCGTTGCCCTAATCTAGAAGTCCTCACTCTGCCCTATTTTCCCAGAATCAAGTTAAGAGACACTTGTCTCATTAAGTCTTCCCTAAACTATCCAATCCTCCTTGGTGCCCCCTTTTCTAAATTTCTCCATTACTTTTTATAATATGTACTACTCCAATTTGCAGAACTAAACTGTATGCCGTCAGAACCGATTCACTCGTTTCATAATTTCTGACTGCTCTTTTAACCACATGTTCATCATTTTAAAATTTCTTATCTGACCAAAACATGCTAAAAACAATCAACACCAAAACTGTTTAATAGCTATTATGCAAGAAATTTTATTCTAGGGCTTTCCCTTAGATGAATATTTTTCATAATTTTTTAAGCAAAAAAGTATGATCATGTCAAAAACAAATTTTGTGACTTTTACCAGATACCAATTTATAAGCCTGGCCATTTTTCCTATGTTCCAAATGACTTGGCTACAAAGTATAATGTTTAAAAGAAGCATCTTCTATATTAAAATGCCAACAGTGTTATCAGTTTAATACATTACCTGTACCGGGGAAGCATTTGAATATCCCCCCATTGTGATGGGAACAGAGAATTGCTCCATAAACACGGGCAACGTGCCTAACTTTCCAGGGAAGACAAAGTCAAAGAGTGACCACAGCTCTCGGAGGTTATTTTGCATTGGTGAGCCAGACAAGATGATCCGATGAGGAGTGCGGAACTATTTAAGGAAAGAAAATACCTTTTCAATTAAATCACCTTTTAAGAGACTATCACCATCCCTACAACAAAACACTCCCATGCAACATTATTATTTAACACATTTACTTGTCATTTTAGTTACTGCTTCATTTTGGTCCTCTCCAAAATGCAGACATTTTATGCAACTATAACTCTTCAATTACATTTAGATGAGAAAATGAAGGAGAATTTCTTGGTTATTGTTCAAGCTGAATACTAGGGATTAGAGTTGGATTTGGTTGCATTCTAACAACTGACTCGTGTAAGAGACATTAAGTAATACAGATAATCAGAATTTAAAAAACATAATTAAAGGCAAGAATAAAGAAACTTATGCATTAAGGCAAGATGTATATGTTTAATTCTTTATGCAAAGGCACAAGAAAAGATTCAACAAATATATTACTAAAAGCAGATAATTTATTCTGAATTAAATACTATTCACTACCTGCAAATCTCCTTGTTATAAGAGGTCTTACCTGTTTGCAAGCAAGAGTGATAGCAGCATTTGGATTTCGAATTTTGTGTCCTTCATCCAAGATCACATAGTGCCAGCCATACCTGCCAATGTCATCCTGCATCAGTCGAATGTAGGAGTAAGAAGTGATCAAAATTCCATGATAATGTGCAATATCTCGAATTAGTTTCTCCTAAAACCATAATAAAATGACAAAGCTGGTTTTTAAATAAGAAGTGAAATTAAATGAGCATGATTTAAAATGACATTCCTTCAATCATGACACAATTTAAAGCACTTGAAAAAAAATGCACAAACATAACACATATAATTCTAAGCACTGGAAGTTAACAACTTTACATGTTAACCTGTAGTAAACAATGACTAATATAGCCACTATTGGGGGGATGTACAACAAAAGATGAGATAAAGTTATAATATGTAAATACCTACCAATTTTTATTTTTCTAAAACATCCTTTGTGTCCATCCTTGTCAAACTTAAAACAAGGTGGATGGAAAATAATTTATTATTTTAAAACAAAAGCAAGAAAATAAGAGAAATTCCAAAGAGAGTTGGAAGACAAACCTAAGCGTTCTAACAATGTATAAAGTGAATTCCAGGAGGACAGAGCAAGAAGAATATAAAGGCAATTATTTTTTAAATGATAGAGAAAAAACTCCACAAACTGAGGAGACACTTGAGACACAGAGTAAAACACCCCAGAGTATCAGGCAGAAACATGAAAAAAGACATATCCCTAGGCATATTCTACTAAATGTCTAAATTATAAAAACAAAGAAAAATAAAGAGAAGATGTCATAGCAAAACATAGTGAGAACAAAAAATAAAAATAAAAAATTTTCTGTCTGCTTCAGATATCTTTTCTGAAACAGTAAAAATATTATAAGGTAAAGAGAAAAATCTTGATTCTAAGGAGGAGGAGGGGGAAGTGGTGACCCTGGGATACTCTATCAATCCAAACTAGCCATCATGCTTGACAGAAAAAGGAAACAAATTTCAGCTCCAGACAGGAAAGGACTCCGGAAATCAGCCACCAAGATACTAGCTAGCTACAGTGCTCTGCACCCAGACAGTGGAGTGGTGCAGTCATGGATTGAAACGAAGGTGTGCACAGAGTTGCACTCCGCAGAAGAACAGACAGCAGTGCTCCCGCCCTGCATGCTCATCACAGATTGCTCACAGCAGCTCTCTGAGAAAGGACAGAAGAGCCATCAGTAACCCTATTTTACAGTCAAGGAAACTAACGCTTGGACATGGTAACTAATATTCCAAGTCACACAGCTGGTAAGTGGTGGACTCAGGATTCAAATGTAGAAAGGCATCCAACTCCAAAGCTAGTACTATTAAATATTAGGCTACACTGCCTTTCACTAAACAATAGAAAAAATATGTTTAAGGGAAAACTATATGTAGTATACATACCATTTCTTAAAAGAAATCATTAAAACATAAAAATTAAGTTTAAAATATTTTAAAATATGAAACTGTTAAGAAACTATCTAAAATATTTACAGGCATTCATTTGTAAGTGGTACTATAATTTCTATTTAGTTTAATAAAAACTGGAATAAGATTAGGTAAAAATAAAAGTGGACTAAAAATCTGACCCTGTCCAGGGTAGGGACATAAGTATTAGGTATCGTTCAGCTATTTTTTTTTTCTTTGCATTGGTGTCTAGCTTTGTTGCCCAGGCTGGAATGCAGTAGCACAATTACGGCTGACTGTAGCCTCAAACTCCTGGGCTCAGATCCTCCCACCTCAGCCTCCTGAGTAACTGGGACTACCGGTACACACCACCACGCCCAGCTTATTTTAAAAAATTTTTTGCAGAGATATATGTTGCCTAGGCTGGATAGATACTGTTTAATTCTTAACTGCACAAGAAAAATATGTTAAAATACACTTATCAAAAATTTAAGCCTATTATTAACAGCTGCTACTTCTATATAAACACTAGAAAAGAAACAGAATTGCACAACTATCAAATCACCATAGAGAAAAAAGTAATAGGAAAGAGCAAAAATCCAAAAAATAGAAACTAGAACATAGAATAAACAGAAAATAAGATAGTAAGTCTCAGTCTAAACACATCAGAGGTCACCATATGACAGTGAGTTAACAGTGAGACTTTCCACTAGGTAAGGAAAAAACAGCCTTACAGGTGAAATATGGGAATCATCAAAGATATACCACAGAAATACAAACCAAAAAAAGCAGAATTGGGAATATAAATATCAGGCAAAAAGAATGAATAGAATGATATTACTCTTGTAATCCTAGCACTTTGGGAGGCCAAGGCAGGAGGATTGCTTGAGCACAGGAATTCCAGGATGCAGTGAACTACGATTGCTTTTACTTCCAGCCCAAAGAAACACTCTCCATCTTCAACACCTTGCCTGGACAGTCCCACGACTTTTAGAAGGCAGAGCTGATTTCCTTAGTTCCTGCACATCTAAATTTTCACTGAGAATCTGGGCAGGCAGCTACCCTGACTCTGTTCCCATGCTCCCCTCCAGAAGAGCAGTGGCTGCTAGAAGCCATGACAGCAGGCAGGGCATGAGGTGACAACAAATGGAGACATGGGCACTCTCCATGCCTGAGTCCATTCTAGGCAGCAGCTGTGAGTGTGCACAGAGAGAAGGGGAGGGGAAAACGACCACACTGCTTGGGGCCTGAAACAGAGCAGAAGTTAAATTGCCACTCACTTTTATAAAAAGTCCACTGTATTACAGACAAACCCTGCAAATGCAGGTACGCTTGCTCATGGACCCACAATTCCTAACTGCTAGATGGACAGATATAACCTCCAAGGAGCACAAAGCTGAAGTGAATTCTGGACATCACTCAGTATAACTGAAGCTCTACAGCTGAGCTTCTTGAATGGATACCACTAGAACAATATGTAGCTTCCTGTGCTTGTTTAAGAATTGAAAATTCTATCATGTTAGCAATAGAAATAAAGAATTTCTACCGTGTTCAGGAAGATATATAATGATTAACAAGAATTAAGAAGATGCTTTTATAAAAAGAAAAGGAAATTGTTCAAATGTCCCCACTGAAAATATAATCATTTAAAAGCCACTGGGCAAAAACACAGCTAAGACCATTTGTTTTCACCTGATTCCATCTCAGAATTCTATAACTGTCTAGACTGGAGTTTCAACAATGGAGAATTGTTGAATATTACGGACGTTTCTATCCAAACACTTAAGACAAATCATCTCGGGCGGTTTCAAATTAAAAGCTTGTAAAATATGTAACCTCTCCTAGTTTTTGCAATTAATAGGGTACATCTGCAATTAGCCTGACTTACTGAATGCAGTGCTGTTGTCATTAAAAGATGTCTGTGAAAGTGCTGCTGTTATTATGGAGGCTCAGGAGACCAATCCCTCCTAGAGGGCAAACAGTGGACTGGTAGAAAACAACAGTCATAAATCACACTGTCAGGCAGCGGGGAGGGCTGAGTGAAGCACAGGCACATGAAGGCCATTCACGGAAACACAGCACGGCAGCTTTCCAGGCAGGATTTACTGCACCTGTAATTAATTAAAATTTCCTTCAAGCTAAATCTTTAATAAACAAGGATTTGTGCTGACAATGAAGAAAAAAATGGGCTCCAGCAACATAATTTTACAATATACCGCAAAGAACAAGCCCAGCATCTATCATTTCTTGTATCAGGTGTTCACACTGACTCTAAAGTTAATAGGAATGATATCACTTTGCGTTGTAATTTGTGTACTTGGAAAGGGCCTGAAATAATCAGGATGCTTGAGGGACACTGTGGTCTCTTTCTATTTTGTGTTATGTTTTTGACACTCTTCTAGCTTTTTGCTCTAGTGTTTCAGAAAACAGGACTTTTTAAAGAACATGTGATGGTAGTTTCATCTGATGGCCAAGTTTTTGTATGGTTTGCTTTTTAATCACAACTTGCACTTTACTGTTTCCATCTGGAGCCAAATGTATCTCGACATGAGAAGAAAAGGTCTAGGTGCTGAATGATCATGAAGGTTTTTGATAAAGCAGGTATGTACCTTCTATCTAGAATATATATTGAATCAATCAGCAGTGCCTCATTCAGCATCTTTTCACAACTACTGAGATGTAGAAGCCTACAATATTCTTTGTTTCTAACAATAGTAAGAATTACCTGAGTAAATGTTAAATGTTAAGGGTCACACTGACCTCTTTGTACACACATATTAGCCCAATAAATCCTCACAAAATTACAAAAAAAATTTTTTTCACTTTACTGGTGATCCAACCAGGCTCAGAAAAGCTAAGTAAGCCGGGCTCTGTGGCTCAGCCTGTAATCCCATTACTTGGGAGGCTGAGGTGAGTGGATTGCCTGAGCCCGCAGGTTCGAGACCCACCTGGGCAACTTGGCGAGACCTCATCTCTACAATAAATAAAAAAAAATAGCCAGGCGTGGTAGTGAGCGCCTGTAGTTCCAGCTACTTGGAAGCTGAGGCGGAAGGATCGCCGGAGCCCAGCAGGTCGAGGCTGCAGTGGCTGGAAGCGGCCACTGCACTCCAGTCTGGATGACAGAGTGAGACTGCAACTCAAAAAAAAAAAAAGAAAAGCTAAGTGACTTGCACAGAGTTATAAAATGGCAGGTCCAAGTTTCAAACCCTGGTCTGGTAAGCACAAAAATCTACGCATCTGAAACTGTATGCTTGTGTTGCTTTTCCTACTCTTATGCCTCTAAATGTCATGAAATGATCAAAGAGAAAACTCTTTTAATTATCAAAAATATTATAGAATTACTAGATCCTACATAGTAGAAAAGAATGGGAAAGTGACAATTGTTTCTGAATATAAGTGATTTCTCATTATATATCTTGAAACATATTGAAAAAAATGTTCCTTAATCATTAAATTTTACAATACGGTACTAAAGATGCTACCACCCATTGTGAGTGATGGGATAACTATTACAAGACTGCCATTATCCATTATCTCTTCATGTATTTTATTTCCCCAAGAAAACAACTGGCTTTTCAAGGTTAAAAACATCATATCCATTTCTTAAGAGCCCAAACAACATCAAACACCTGGAATATAGTGTTTACAGTTGTTCAATAAATATTAATCGACTCACATAATAGTTGTTCTATGTTAGAAAAAAGGAGTCACAAAACATCATGAGAAAATGGAAATCTCAGACTCCTATTAAATGAGATTTTAATGAGATTTGACCATTAAAAGAGATTCAGAGGCCTACAAATATCTTTATCAGATTTGATCATTTGGTTAGAACTATCAGGTATTTTTTCTGCATAATTGCTGGGTGTGCATCTAACAATTCTAAATTATGCTGCCAATCAAAGAGACTATTAAAACAGATAGTATAGGATCAAGTGGTGATAGAGGTGGGAAGCTAAAAAGCAATTGGGGGAAGAAGAATGATAAGTGTGCTCTGTTCAGAAATTGTTGGATCACTTGGTATCTGTTTTACAAATGATAAATTTTCAAAATTTTATATCATATTAGCTACAACAAAGCATTCAAAACATTGTATTTGAATGATAAGCAAAATCCACTTCTATCAAAGCTCTACTTGCCCATGATCATGAGCACAACAAGAATTTGAAGGAAAAGGGGTGTCAGCAAAATCACGAAGAACCCGGAGTTCCACAGCTCCTGCGTACCTATGTCAGAGAGGCAAACACTCCACAGCCCTTGCAGCTAGCACTGCTTTCCCGGGGCAGGGGAGCTCGCTCAAGAGCTCAGAAGACTCAAAAAAGAAAGAACATACTCCAAAACAAACTGCCACTTCTCCTCGATAACATAACCTGCAAGCCCAGTGAAACTGTGCTGTTTATTCAGCAAATGTGGTTGAAACACCTGTGATACGAAATGAGTCAGCCACAGTCCCCACTCGAGAGGGCTCACAGTCTAGATGGTGAGACAGATGAGAAGGAAAGAAATCACAATATAACACATCTATGCTATCTACTGGGCATAGATAAAACTCCTTTTTGATAATGTGACTGTTAACAAACAACAAGGAAGTGAGGAAATACATTTTTCAATACATGATCAAGAATGCAGGGAACAAAACACAACTAAAGAGCAATAATACTTGTAAAATTCTCAAAAGGGCAGGTTGCTTCTTTTGTTCATCAAAAACATGTCTTAAAAGCATATTAGCAAACACTTAACCAATTAAAGGTTATTATGTTACTTTTTGTAACCATCTTCCTAAAACTGTTCAAAGCCACTAATGCCTAAGTCTCCCCATTACTGCAATGTAAGCCATCTAATTTATAAACCCACTCACACCATCAGGCTTGTGGTGCTCTGTCTGTGCCCAGTTGTGTTTTGTTGGACAAACATGTCATAACACCACCACAGACTATTAGAACAATAAAGCCTATACTAGTAATTGTTTTGAAAATACAGAGCTCTAAAGGAAACCAATAATAATAACTTTAAATATGTGAAAGAGACATACAACTATACATCTGAGGAAATACACAGATCAAAGAAGAACCAAATATTTAAAATGGAGAGCTTTAAAAAAACCAAAAAGGTATTGAAATATTATAATGTTACCTTTTTGTGGGTATAGGAACCAGTTTCATGCAGAATTGCCACTCTGAATGGAGGCCACCATGTATGAAATTCCTTCACCCACTGATGCATCACTGTTGTTGGACAGACAATTACAGTTGGACCCAACCCCTCGAACCTGTACCCAAATGTCCAAGAAGAAAACAAACATGAAAGAGCATATAGAGTGATCAAATGAAAAAAAATATTCCCCCCAAAACCAAAAAAAGACCCTTAACAGTTCAAAAGAAGAAAATGCCAGCTATGGAAATTTATTGTTATTTTATTTAAAGAAAAAGCTATTGTAGATAAAATTTAGTAAGTGAAATCTTTATGATCCCATTCATCAATTAGTGGATGCAGGTATTAAAATATTAAACACATTAAAAGATAACATCTATAGTAACATTTAAAGAATCAAATAAATATTATTTAACAAAAATACTTTTTTCTCCTTCTGTTCCAAGTCATTATCTTCTTAACTTAACCTAAGTGAAAATAACAGTATCTTAAATTTGAAACTTTATAGTCTACCAAGAATTTTCAACCCACTGAATTTCAATCAATCTTCACAGCCCTGGGAAGTAAGCAAGGCAAAAGTGCTCCACTGTTCAGAGGCTGAGAGGCTGGAGTAGCCCAGGCAACGTGGAGGAACGCATATAAATCAGTCTTTGGGTGGCTGCAGCCAGCCTCCACTACGCCATGCTGCCTGCTTCTCCACACCATGAAGCACACTGGAGGAGCTTCCCAGTGACTGTTTTCTCCCAGGAAGCCCACACAGACAGAATGTGAGCTAGCACTGTTGTATGGATGGTGGCTAACAGACACAGTAGAACCTTAACAGCAGTCACAAGCTGACCCAGAAACCCCAATACAAACATTTATGTACCAGGAGACACAATGGAGCATTATTTACACTGTGGAAAAAGTGGATGCTACTCATGTCCATAGATAAGAGGACAGTTGAATGAACTATCCCATTTCTTTAACACAGCACAGGCCAGTGGTCAGAGGCATTGCCTGAGTCTGAATCCCAGCTCTGCAACCTGTATGACCTCAGGCACTTTATTTAACCTCTCTGAAACTTAGTTTCTCATATTCAAATGGGGATAATAGGACTGACCTTATAGAGTTATCACAAAGATTAAATCAGTTACCATCTTCAAAGTGCTTAGAACAGTGCCATATAGAAAATACTATTAAGAGTCTATTAAATAAGATGGAATACCATACAATCAATAAAATAATTTTTAAGAATATTTAATAATCTGAAAAAATGCTCATAAAAAGTGTTTTTTAAATTATTTATAGAATCACCCCAATTCCCTTAGACATAGATAGGCTGGAAGACTGGTTGTGGCCACCGCCTCAATATTCCTTTCTCCTCGCTCTTCTTTCTAAAGAATCACAGATTTGTGCAGGTGCCCCTCCTTCCTTCCCATAGACACACACTTCATGGGACTGCCCACTGTCTAACTGAAGCAGAGATCCTGGTTCATCTAAAGCCTATCAATGCACAGTATTCCCCTGAACTCCCCCTAAACCAAGACCACGAAGCTGGCCTGGCAAGACTTGCACTCTAGACTGGTAAGAGTTTTCCCTCTTGGTCTCTCCTGCTGTAAGTACAGTCCAAGGGCCTGGGCAATTTGGCTACAGTGGTAAGGAGAGCTAATGATCACAAGGAGAACTGGCCTTAGGAGAAAATGAAAGTGTCTGGGTCAGTGAAGACATCACTGATTGTATTCAGCTTGCTCCCTGTAGGTTTACAAATATATGTATACCATATATTTGTGAATGTTTAACCCAATTAACAGGTTTCATTTACTTAGTCAAATATCCTGATACTTTCTACACTGTAGGTACCTGTCTGCATCTGTACCCATTCAGCCCTTCCAGGACAATCAAGCAAGTGAAACCAATCCCTTTACTGAAGCTCTTGAGCATACTCCCAAATGACATCAGTGCTCCCATTACTTCAGCCCCTTCATTTTTAGTCCTGCTGGGAGCTGGGTGCTAGTCAGGGCATACAACAGAAACAAAGCAGAAGTGAAAACTAACTGTGACAACCTCTTCAACAATAGACTCACACTCAGCTCATGCTACAAGAGGCAACTGGGAACTGAGACTGATTGAGGGCACTGCAGATCTACTTGCCAACTGGAGCAGTCACTGGCACTTTGTACACTGTCATTCTTCCCTTCCCCTCCCTTTTCCTGACCTATAAAGATGTGAACTGTGTAAAGCAAAATGCATATAAATTACTCCACTGTACACACCATCCCCATGCTAACAAATTCCTACCATTTCAATTCTTTCTAGATGCTGATGCCAAGTCTACGTCTCCAGCCCAGATCTCTCTCCTAAACTCCAAACTACCACGCACTGGATAACCCACTGCTGACTTGGCTGTCCCACGACACCACATGCCATCCTCCCCCATCTGCCCCTTGTCCCTTTTTCCAATCCAGTGGACAGCATCATCATCCACACTCTAGTGCCCATATCAGAAATCCAGGCCACGTTCACCAAGCACATCACTTTTACCTCCTGAATTGCCTGAAAGACACCATGTGTCTCCCTCTATACCTCTGCTATTCCAGTTCCAGCCGCTATCATCTCTCATCTGGTTCACTACACCTTCAAGCATGATCATTTCAAAAAGCAAAATCAGAATGCCTCATTCCCTCACTTCAAAGCCTTCAATGGCTGCCCACTGCTCTTGGGACAGTCTAATCACCTGGACCTGGACTATGAGGCCACAAGTATCTGACCTCTGCTCGCCTCTCCAGCCTCACCTTTCACTGCTGCCACCCTAACACTTGCCCCTATGGTCAGCAGCTCACCAGTCTGAACTGTCTTCGATTCATCCAAGGTGCGTCCTCCTCTGACCTCGGGACCTTCACCGTGTCCTGCTTACCTTCTCATCCCCCCTTCTCATCCTTCAGACCTCAGCTTCCTCCACAGAATCTTCCATGTCTCTTTCCCTGCAGACAAGCCAAGAACCCTTCCTCAGCACACCTTATGCTAACCCTGTCATAATATGCATCACTCTCATCTTAACTGTTTTAGATCCCTCCTAAGCTCTTTGAGAGTAGGGACAATCCTTCTTCAAATGGTCTCAATGCCTAGCTTACAGTAGGTAATGAATATTGGCTTTATTAAACAAAAACTTTTTTAAGGTTGGAAGAAAACATGTCGCAACGCCTCTTGCACCTTGACTCCCGCTGTCTGTGTGAGCCTGTTTATGCTGGGTATCCAACACACATGCCCTGCAAATGACTGTGCCATGAGTCTGACTTCCAATTCCAATGGACGAGTTGAAAGGATTGCGGCAGTTACCACTGCTGCTGGAACAGCTGCAATAGGTTATTTAGCTTAAAAAAGATTTTATGTTAAAGATCATCGCAATAAAGTGATGGTAAGCCTTCACATCCAGAAAGACAACCCTAAGATTGTGCATGCTTTTGACATGGAGGATTTGGGAGATAAAACTATGTACTGCCATTGTTGGAGATCCAAAAAGTTCCCACTCTGTGATGGGGCTCACACAAAACACAACAAAGAGACTGGAGACAATGTGGGACCTCTGATCATCAAGAAAAAAGAAACTTAAATAGACAGTTTTGATGCTGCAAACCAACCTGTCATGATATTACCTGATTGTTAAATAGTCTAATTCATCTCCCATGGGTTCTAGATGTGGTATATTACAAACTTCAACTTTCGTATTCATGGCATTTGCCTTACTTGCTGAAACATCGTGGTGCACATTTGTTTAAACAAAAAAAAAGGAAAAAGGAAAAACCAACCTCATGGCCTGTGGGCTATTTTGATTTGTAAGGATCCGTTTCTTCATATTTAAAATACTGACATTAGAATGTAGTTGTATCTTAAAGTCAACATATTAAATTATTCTCAAAAAAAAAAAGAAGGGAAAATGTCAAAATGCTAAAAGAGATGTCTCAGTTACAGGGTCATGAATGATTTTTATTTTCTTGCTATAGTTCAATACACAATTCCTGAACTTAAAACAATTTTTGTAAATAACTCAGAATAAAAATCATAAAGTCCTTAAAATATTAAAAATAATCTTCTACACAACTGAAAAATAATTTGTAGTTCTAATAGAAAAACAATGAGATTTTGGTCAAGTACTAACTTAAATGAGACCTACCCTTTATACTCCAACATGACAAAATATCTCTGTCAACTTCAAAGCCCTCCTCACCTTCCCCCACAATCACTGCCCCTGCCCCTTGACTGGGTGGAAAGAGTCAGACTACAAGAAGCCAGAGACTACAAGAGACTCCAACACTTCCCACAGAATGTCCAAGCCGTGCTCCTCCCCACAGGTGGGTCCTGTACAGGTATCCCTCAAGCTCTCTGGGGACAGTGGGACTCTGCCCTGGGCCCTTCCATGACAGCATACTTTTCTAAAAGGATTAAACACACCAGCTTCTTTTTATCCTCTAAGGGGAATAAAGAGAGGGTTATCATCAATATGCACTTAGCAGGGATTAGGAAACAACCAACCAAAAGTTGTCTAAAATATCTAAAAATATTAAAAAATATGCATTCAAATCAGCATAAGTACACATGCTTTTTCAGGTTATATTGCACTTTTTTTCTTTTATAATATGCCTTCTACAAACTGCTACACTGATGGCATACATTGTCATTTAAGGCTAATAAGTTCTCCTAGCTCATTATCTACCTGGTGTCATTATGTCCTTTAATTTCTGCCATTTTTCCTCTATTAGAAGAATATAGAGGTTTTCACACTGAGGTGAAATCTAGGAGCAGACCTAAACTGTTACTGGACCGCATAAGGGCCAATCAAATCCATTAACAGTCACGTCGACCGAACCACCCTTTTCCAACTCTCAATACCAGTGAGACCAGCATAAGAAATCACTAAATGTACTAGAGAGATTAACATCGATTACCAAACAGACTGCAATTCCTTTCATCTTTGATTATCATTGATTATCTAATGAATTTAGGGCAAGCCAATAGCTCCACAGGCAAATATTTCAACCTGGAAGATGGAAACGTGCTAGTCATAACTAGAACATACCAGGAATTACAAACTAAATATTTACCCTTGAAAGTTTATTAACTTTTTAAGGATATTTATTCATAATTAGAAATTAAATGATAGCTAAGACTTTATTAACTGAAGTTGGAAAGTTTATAATTCTTTCCTCACCATCATAAAATTCAGAGGCCTATCATGATCATATAAATGGCAAAGTGAAAAGAAGGTAGTGTATCCATTATGAATGGGGAACACAGCAACAAGTATACATTTTTGTCAACCAAGTATAATATGCCTCTTCCTCTTTTAGAAACACATATACAATACACATTTTTAAAAAGCAACAAACCAAACTTATTTTACCAGGAAGTTTCTTGGTATCACAGATACTTAAACAGTTTTAATTTCAATGTTCCTGGCCTGTAAAATTGCAACTCTAAAAAAAAACCATCTCAAATTAAGGCTCAAAAGTCTATAGTTTGCAAGAGTTCAGAGGAAATGTACATGGTCAATGCTGAAGCAATGCCAGCTCACACAGAACTTCACATGACCTCAAGGGTTACTTTTCTTTAGGACAAGAGCAGAATTCCCATGTTCATCTAGTTTCAGAAGAGGACATGTTATAAAATTGTTAGAAAAATGTGATCCAAGCTGGGTACGGTATCTCACTCCTGTTATCCTAGTACTTTGGGAGGCAGAGGCGAGAGGATTGCCTGAGTCCAGGGGTTCGAGACCAGCCTGGGCAACTTGGTGAAACCTCGTCTCTACAATAAATGAAGAAAAATTAGCCAGGTGAGGTGGCACACACCTGTAGTTCCAGCTACTTGGAAGGCTGAGGTGGAAGGATCACTGAGCCCATTAGGTCAGTGCTGCGGTGGCCATGAGCATGCCACTGCACTCCAGCCTGGATGCCAGAGTAAGACTCCAACTCAAAAAAGAAAAGAAAAATGTGATCCAATCCACTCTGACACATGTGAACAGAGGGGCCCACTCTCCTCAACACACCTCTACACATGAGGAGCCCAGTTGTTTGTCTTATATATTGCCACATTCTTGAAAGCCACTTCTACCATTACTATTTTAATAAAGATGATCTGGGCTACAGTCCAATATGCCACACTATTTCATTACAGAAAAGAGGATATGAGCATTGATAGTTAATTGATTACAGCTGCTGCTCAATATTAGCCCTGACTTCACTCCTAGTAGGATAGTCACCAATCGAGAGAGAATGTTTTAATTTTTAAAACAAAACTACACTGCAGGGATAACTTTAGGTTTCCGCCCAGAGTATTAGACCCCACACAAGTTTCATGATAATAGGAAGGGAAAGGAAGAAAAGAAATGGGAAATAAGAAAATCCCAGAAATCATTTAAGGAAAGAAAGAGTCCTAGAAACCATGTGGGGCAATTTGGGGCATTCTCATTATCAAAAAACCCCAACAGAATTGCAGAAATTGAGCCAACCAAAGAGTTTATTTGGAATAGAGAAAACATTTTTTTAATGCTAAATTAATAACGATCATAGATAAGACAACACTGAATATCCATTTTCAATTCTGACTTTTCCCTTGGGCTGGAATGTTTTCACATGCTTCCAGGCAAAATGTAATACAACTCTAATATTTGAGGAAAATCCTCTGCTTCAATAACTACTTCCTTGTAACAACAAAAAACATTTAGCACTTAAAATTCTCAATTTGTTTCCCCTTCCTACCCCTACATCTAAATAAGTGCAACTGGAATTTCTAAAATATTCTACAACTTCAAACACTCCTCACAAGTGTTGATCTGCCAAATTAACAAAAGGGTAAGAAATAAAAACAAAGCACTAAACTCTGAAGACTAAAAAAACAACGTTCTTGACTCAATAGTTTAAGGCTCTGGTCAGGCTAAGTAAGTAGCTCAGCCATTAATCCCAGCACTTTGGGAGGCCGAGGTGAGTGGATTGCCTGAACCCCCGGTTCGAGATCAGCCCAGGCAACTTGGCGAGACCTCGCCTCTACAATAAATAAATAAAAGTTAGCCAAGTGCGGTAGCTCGTGCCTGTAGTTCCAACTACTTGGAAGACTGAGGCAGAAGGATCGTGGGAGCCCAGCAGGTCAATGCTGGGGTGGCCGTGAGCGTACCACTGCACTCCCGCCTGGGCGACAGAGTGAGACTCCAACTCAAAAGGAAAAAAAATAGTTTATGTTTCATATTTGGCTCTCCACTAAGCATTCCACTGCTGATGAGCTAGAGTATAGGAAGTAACTTCCTGCAGCTGCTGACTTTAGGCACATCGACACTCCCTTAAAGGTGTCTCCAAGTCATATGCAGTGAGTGAGATTTCCAAGACATACTCTTCTGGTAAACATCCTGCTCTTACTCATTAGATAAACCGACTGAAACACAAGAAACTCTTGGACTATCTGGGCACAAGATTAAATATCCTACATAATATACCTAGCAATATTTTTACCAATACTGATTTCCATAAAGTCAATTTATGGTTTAAATTATGGAAATGCTCACAGTACTTTATTTCAAAATAAAGTATTTCAGTACTGCCAAACAGAAAAGATTAAATGCTTATTCCAGTGGAATATTAAAGCCTTAATAGTTTATTTAAATTTCTAAATAAAATAAAGATTAAAATCTAAACACTGTTTTCTATAATTTTAAACAGTCATTTAGGTTTTGGCGTTAGAATTTATATAAATTGATAGATTAGGAAAGGGAGCAGAAAGCACAGAGGGTAGACAAGTAACTTCATTCAAAAAAAAAAAAGATAAAGAGGGCTATATAAATGTTATCATGTACACTGCTTATAAAGGAAATTAGGGAGAATGGCTTCTTCAAAGTTCCAACTTTCCCCACAAATAGACTTTGTACTTACTGTAATGCTCACCTGGTATCCTGCCAGAACAAATATTTTAATGTAAAATTTAATAAATGGAACTGAAGGCATTATGTCTAATTTAAAATTCCATATTGTGTAAACTATTGATATTAACATAATTGAGTTTGTAAACAATCCATTTGTAGAAGCTAACCTTAGACATCATATTGACCCAAAATATCTAGTGGGGCTCATCTGCAAAATGAAGCATCAATGCCTGGAATTCATTAAAAGTGTTACATGTTTAATTTCTCTTGCCCTACAGCTCCATTGTCTCGTAAAATTTTTCCTTTGATGTCCCCCACTAAAAGAATTAAAGGAATATTGTAATTGAAATGTCATCAATAATTCACAAGACCCTCCTCCACAGCAATACATCTGATGAAATATTAATTGAGCTCTACAGACTGACAGTCTGCAGAGGAGCACTTGCCTGTAATTTGAACCACGAGTCCTGATCTTGCTGTAGCTCAGACCTGCCAAAAAGGCAATTATCTGGATGGTCTTGCCCAATCCCATTTCATCTCCCAGAATTCCTCCTGCCTGCTGGCAGTGTAATTCCCACAGCCACCTAACACCTGTCTGCTGGTACCTACAACAACAAACACCAACAAGAAAAGAGAAAATGGCAAATGGTGGATAATACAGATCATAACAGAAAGTACTCATGAATTAATCATTTGGTTAGTAGTTCTAGTACCAGTTAGAAAAACATGCCGGATGTGTGTTTTACATGAGTATTATATTTATAAGGTCATACATTTTTGATCACCTAGGCATAAAATCACAAATTTTTCTTTATAGAATGTTAACACATCTCTAATTAAACTGATAGATGGGGTAATTAGAGACTATTTCATTTCGTTTTCAACATTAGAAATAGCTTGGTAAACAAGCATAAACTTATTATATTTTATTCACTTTCTTTCTGGAAAAAAAAAATCCCAAGTTGCTTTTTCTACAAAAAAAGCAACATTAATGTTTATTTTTTTTCAATATGAATAGCATCAAAAAACCAGAACAGAAAACACGATTTACAGCTTATACTATTGAAAAGTCACTTGGTAATCATATTATCTTTTTATAGGAAAAATTAAATTTTAAGGCCATAAACAAGTTTGAATAATAGGGCTATTCTGAAAATTAGTACATAACAGATGATTCTGTCACATTACTAGCAGATGCAAAAAAGTAAGACTCAACAATACAAAGGTTTTTTTAGTATTTTACAGCAGAAGTTGAGTCAGGGATTTTATCATAGATACAAAAAGATCAGAGCTATTAAGATCTTAAATAAAGAATACCGATGAAAGATAAATAACATATCCTTTCCACTCCTCTCACAAAATAATAATAATAATAATAATAATAATAATAATAATAATAAAAATAACGCCTGTAATCCCAGTTCTTCGGGAGGCCAAGGTGAGGGGATTTCCTGAGCCCATGGGTTCAAGACTAGCCTGGGCAACTTGGCAAGACCTCATTTCTACAAAAAAATCAGCCGGGCATGTGCCTGTAGTTCCAGCCACTTGGAAGGCTAAGGTGGAAGGATCATCTGAGCCCCAACAGGTCAACGCTGCAGTGGCCATGTGAGTGTGCCACTGCACTCCAGCCTGGGCAACAGAGTGAGACTACAACTCAAAAAAAAAAGGTTGGTATTTTCCTTTCTTCATCAATGTCATGCTTACTCTATAATCGAAAAATGAAGTAAAAGGGAATAATGAAAAAACATTTATAAGAGTGAAAAAGAAAAGATTTTTCATGGAATGGTATGAAGAGTACATGCCAAGTTAAAAAGTCTAAAGCAAAAATCACTCAGAAGATGATGAAAGCCAGATTCTTCTTCTCAAAGTAAACACCAAGGCTAATGAGCTACCCACCTTAAAAGAAGGTTTTGTTGTTGTTTTGCTGACCAAATATTTACTATTTGGTATCTGGTATGTCTACCTAAAATCTCATTTTAAACTTCAATACTGGTTGAACTGGTTTTATTTAATCTACTCTCAGTAAATATGTCATAATTAATTTTCCCCTAGTATTTTGAAAAGCAATTTTAGAAGTATGACTCTAGATGTTGCCATTATTACCTATCACATAAGAAAAACTTTAAGAATCTTGCTGATTAAACTTGCAATTAAAATAAACACATTGGCTGTGTACCTAGAGAGAGGACTAAAAATCAAAACTCAGTGAAATCTAGTACAGATATAAGGTCATTTAATTTTGTAAGTAGGACAAGCTCCAAAAATATGTGGCATGTAATCAAAGAATAATGACTACCACTTAAGAAGCCTACCGCTGGGGAGGCACTAGGCCAGGTGCTTTGGATACAGCCTCACAAACCAACCTGCAGAACTGAGATTTTTTAGCAAATTTTACAGTTAGGAAACCAAAGTTCAGAATGGCTAGGTAACTTGGCAAAGGTCATGCTGCTAGGGAAAAAAGGAAGGGGAGGGCAGGGGAGGGAAGGAAAAAGGAAAAAGGAAAAAGGAAAAGAAAGGAGAGGAAAGGAAAGGAAAGGAAAAGAAAGGAGGGAGGATGGGAGGGAGAAAGGGAGGTAGGGAGGGAGAGAAGAAAGGAAAGAAAGAAAGGGCAAGCCAGAACTGAAACCCAGAATTAAATGATTCCAAGGTGATTCCACTTTGGAAATAAATTAGACTAGCAGTTCTCGGGACTAATTCTGCTCTGTATAGGACATTTGGCAACGACTAGAGACATTTTTGTTACAACTGGAGAAGTGTAATAGTAAAGACCAGAGACACTGTTCAACATCCTATAATGTGCCATCCAGTCCTCACAACAATGAATTATTTGGCTCAAAATGTCACTTATGGCAAAGTTGAGAAACCCTGATCTTGAACTAGCTACACTGGAATGATCTCAGCTCTTGGAAATGACATCAAAAGCTCTCCCAAAAAACCGATATGCAATCAGTTTCCAGAATAATCACTAAATTCCAGTCAACTGATGTCCTTTTACTGAGGTGCAGAATAACTGTAAGACCAGTTCTTACTGGGCATGGACCAAAATCTCCCAGCAATCATTCTGGCATTTCACCACTATGCCACATCGCCTCCATCCAACATGGGTCCAACAAATCTTTTTGCTTCAGGCCCATCAACTTAAAGTGAAAAGAATATGGAAAGGAGCAATCAAGGAATTATGAAAGAAATGGTCACCAGTATGGTATCCCAGAAGGAGTCTGCCTGGGAGGGAGGTAGGACATCCGGATACTGTGTGACCCAAGAGAGGCAGTAACAGTGTGCCGGGTATCTCCTTATTTATAAATTTAATTTCAAAGGGCTTTCAAACAGCACATAATGGTGTGTTTACAAGATGATTAGCACTAAAAAAATGAGTTAAGAAAAAGTGCCTACCTGCAGCCCTGGAAGTCACATCTCTACATGAAAATCCCCAACAACTATGGATAATGTACAAACATGGTAAAGAGTGGCTGTTTCCAACCATAACACTTGAAGGTCCTCAGACTACAACTGAAGGAAACTCACGTGAATGTCTAAAAGCATCAGCCACACTGTCACTAGGTGCGTATTGCTGGATGCGGAGTTAGCGACCTGAGCTCTGGTTCCAGCTGTGCCACCAACTGACTTGGTTTTATTGCTTTACCTTCTAAATAATAAACACTGTAAAACAATTACATCGTTTAAATAAAAATACATAGGCCAGACCGGGCACAGTGGCTCAGCATGTAATCCCAGCACTTTAGAGGCGGAGGAGAGAGGACTGCCTGAGCCCGAGGTTGGAGACCAACCTGGGCAACTTGGTGAGACCGCGTCCCTACAATAAATCACAAAAACAAGCTGGGTGTGGTGGCACCTATCTTAGTTTCAGCTACTTGGAAAGCTGAGGCAGAAGGATCGCCTAAGCCCAGCAGGTCGAGGCTGCGGTGGCCATGAGTGTGCCACTACACTCCAGACTGGGCAACAAAAGTGAGACTCCAACTCAAAAAAAAAAAAAAAAAGTTATAGAATCTAGTTTTAAAAACCCTTGAAAAGCATATAAAAATTACACTTTAGGAAAAATTAAAGGTTTTTATAAACTATTATATATAACAGTAAAGAAATTACTATACTCTGCTATCCCTATGAGATTGAAGCATCACAATGTGACCACAGATAATTGGTATACATTGACATGGTTACATTAACTCAAGATTGTATTTACTAGTGTGGCTGAAAGTAAGATTAAAAGACTGAAGTTTGTCATTTGACTTCTAAATTATACAGACAAATGCATTTGCTGGGCAAACTTTCAAAATAGAAATTTAAAAGTTAAACATTTTCTTGCAGAAAATAGCACTTAAATAGCTATTTATACCTTCTGACTCCCTTGTGTACAACTATATACTTTGTTAATTCAGCTCAATAGAGTGCAGTAAACACAGTATCTACAGTCTAAAATTAAGTTGGCCTAGCTAAAACTTAATTATAAAAGAAAAATGAGCCAGTGGCTCAGCCTGTAATCCCACGCTTTGGGAGGCTGAGGTAAGTGGATTGCCTGAGCCCGCGGGTTCGAGACCCGCCTGGGCAACTTGGCGAGACCTCATCTCTACAATAAATCAAAAAATTAGCCAGGCGTGGTAGCGCGCGCCTGTAGTTCCAGCTACTT
>CAUYQG010090658.1:0-10143 GCA_963574415.1 Tarsius wallacei | reverse complement strand
AGACAAGTGGATTGCCTGAACCCGTGGGTTCGAGACCAACCCGGGCAACTTGACAAGGCCTCATCTCTACAATAAATCAAAAAATTAGCCGGGTGTGGTAGCATGTGCCTGTAGTTCTGGCTACTTGGAAGGCTGAGGTGGAAGGATCACCGGAGCCGCAGGTTGAAGTGGCAGTGGCCGTGAGCATGACACTGCAATCCAGTCTGGGTGACAGAGTGAGACTTCAACTCAAAAAAAAAAAGTTAAGCAATGTGGTCAAGACCACACAGCAGCAAATTTCAGAACCAAGACTTGAACCCTGCAGATCCATCTGAATCCAGAGCATGGTTCTTCATCAGAGAACATGAAACCAAAGACTTAAGTGTGAGATCTAATATTTGAAAAGTAGTAATTCATGTGTTTCACTTTGTATTTTCTTCATCAGCACTTCATTTGAGAAATATTTACTTTGTCCATCATGCACCAGGAAATAGCCTCAATGCTGGTCAGAGAGGGAAGTAAATAAGATTTCTTTGACTTCTGTTTCAGTGAGGAGAGAATACAATAAATTCACAAACAAGGCAGTAGATAAAGAAAAATATTTTTTAAAAGGGTTCTGTAGAGCACTAAGAAGGATGAGGAAGGATTGTTGCTATTTTTCTTCCCTGCTCTTATTTCTCTTCCAGGTTGTAAACGCTTTGAGAGTATGAAAGTCTTTCAGTATTTCCTGTTTTGTCTTAAAGAACAATTTGCATAATGCATCACTGACACACTATTTAAGGAGCAAAATATGCTTTCTGGTAACCTGCTATTTGAATGTATATCATGGTCTTTTGTAATGCTTTAGTTTATTCTACCTGTACTTGAAAGTGGAATGCAGAAGGATTTTCCTCCTTTAATCTGTATGATGACAATCTCATATCATCTTCACTGTAGTCAGGAAGATCAGAACACCCTGGAGAGCTCAACATAGCTAGTTCTCCTGATAGAAAAAAAAAAATACAAAGCTTAATTTACCTTGGTGAAGACATTTAGATTTTTAAAGTCTGAACTTTTGGCTTGTTTTTCAAAATTCTCACCAGCCTAATCACTAGCTAGAACTATTAGATGAGCCACAAGTGCATTCATTTGTTAAATAATGGATGTCTTGCAATAAATGGCACCTTCGAAGGGAATATTCATCTTCTGAAGAACTTGTACCTAATTTCTATAAAAGTCACCAGACACTGAAAAATATAGTTGCTAATTATTCAATATGTGGGCCTAAAACATAGCATTACTTTCTTTTATTTAACAAATATTTTTGAGTCCAGACCATATGTCAGGAACTGAGACAGGTACTGGAGATACAAGGAATTTTAGTAAGCAAAATTGGACCCTACCCTTGACCTCGTGGAGTTTACCAAATAATGGGACTTTTTCCATGCAGTTTTCTGAAAGGCTTCTGAATCCTTAGAGCAGTGATTCTCACACTTTAGTGTATGCAGAAATCATAGATTTCTGGACTCTATCATCAGAGTTTCTGATTCTGTAGTTTGGGGGAGTGAGTCTCGAAAATTTGCACATCTAACAAGCTCCCAGGTGATGCTGATGCTACTGACCAAAGGACCACACTTTATGAACTGCTGGCCTAGGGCATAGAACCCAGGGATCTGCAGATGATTCTGATGTGTGTTCATGGTTGAGAACCACTGGGGTACCAGGTACCCATCACTGTGCTGGTTGCAATTGATGCAGGAAATTTCAAATGAAGCAAGAATCCAGTTCCTGCTTCCAAAATCCCGCCCTGAAATAGGGAAGATGAAATACAAAGTTGAAATTTAACTAATAATTAAGGCAACTTGCAGGGTGTTATTTTTATGTGGACACAAAGTCTTCAGAAATGTTGAATCTTAGTGGAGATTGGAATGAGTGGAGAAATTTACTGAGTCTTGAAAAGTTCGTTTTTGGATTGAGAAAACAGAAAGTTATTCAGGAAAAATTAACCTGGAGTCCATTTTCTTTAAATATGGTGTGGGCAGTAGTAGTAGTAGTACTTGTGACGTTGTCATTGTATCAGTCAGGATTCTCCAGAGAAACACAATCAATAGAAAACACACACACACACACACACACACACACACATCATATATATGGGGTGAGAGATGTATTTATTTATTTTGAGTTGGAGTCTCACTCTGTCACCCAGGTTGGAGTGCAGTGGCACACTTACAGTCACCTCAGCCTTTATCTGCTGGGCTCAGGCAATCCTTCTGCCTCAGCCTTCCAAGTAGCGGAACTACAGGCATGCGCCACCACGCCCAGCTAATTTTTTGATTTATTGTAGAGATGATGTCTCACCAAGTTGCCTAAACTGGTCTTGAACCCATGGGCTCAGGCAATCCTCTCACCTCAGCTTCTCAAAGTGCTGGGATTATAAGTGTGAGCCACTGCACCTGGCTTGAGAGAGATTTATTATGAGGGATTGTCTCATGAGATTACGAAGGCAGAGAAATCCTATAGTCTGTTGTGTCTCCAAGCTGGAGAAACAGAAAAGCTGGTGGTAAGTTCGAGTCAAAGCCTGAAGGTTTGAGAACCAGGAGTACTGGTGTCAGAGGACATGAAAAGATGAATGTGTCTGCTCAGAAAGCAAAATCGCCCCTCCTCTGCCTTTTTGCTCTACTGGGCCCTCACCAGATTGGATGAGCCTGCCTGCATTGACAAGTACCCTCTTTTTTACTCAGTTTACTGACTCTAATGCTAATCTCTTCTGGAAACACCCTCACATACAAACCTGAAAATAATGATACCAGCTATCTGGGCATTAATCTGACACATTAAATTAACCATCACAGTCACCAAGATTAATTATATATTCATATAATATTCCAGTAGTTTAGATACCTTAAAATATTGTTTATAGGCATCAACACTTTGAAATTATAATATATTATAACATTTCAGTCAATGATGAACTGCATATATGATGGTGGTTCCATGAGATTATAATGGGGCTGAAAAATTCCTATTGCCTAGTGACATCCTGGTGCAATGCATTCCTCATGTGTTTGTGGTGATGCTGGTATAAACAAACCTCAGTACTGAATGTTCTTACTCATAAGTAGACCCTGAACATTTACCATAATACTATAAGAAAGGGATTGGCAGTAGCTGGAAACAGCCAGGGAGAGGGGTGGGAACATAGCATTAATAAACGTACCTGATCTCAAACCAGGCAAAGTGGGGACCAAAGGGAGTCCCAAACTTTACCTGTATGATGACTGCTTATATACGTAATTCTGAATTGCACCCAAAATCTTTAAGATAAAAATTTTAAAAAAAAATGCAGATTTTGGGACCCTACCCAAGACCTACTGAATCAGAATCTGTATAGCTGAGGCCAGGAATCTGTAATTTAATAGGCTCTCCATGTGTTTCTTGTTCATACTAAGGTTTGAGAAGCCCTGATGTAGCTGTTCAGTCCAAAATGACACTGAAAATTACATTTCTTAAATGATAACAAATCCACCAAACCTTATGGGTTCTCTCCTTGGTTTGTAAGTCCTCATAATAACCAGTCCAAACAATTTGCTTTTTGATCTCCAACCTCCAACCACACAGCCACTGCGCCTAGCTAATGTTATTTCTACCTTGCTAATGTTTTTGTGTCGTGGACCCCTTCTCAGAATAATGATTGTAAATGCATATGGTGAAACATGTAGGATTACAAAATAAAGCCAATTTATATTGAAATATAGTTATCAAAATATTTTAAAAGCTATCCTCACCTCCACATCTGGTCCCAATGGAACGTCTTCAGGGATCTTCCAGTGACACTCATAGAGCTGTCAGCTCCTATGATAACAATGCTTTCTTCTGAAATAGCTCCTGAAGGTTAAAGTTAACGTTTTTTTTTAATAAGCAGAAGGTATAGTACACTCCCAAATAATGATAAAAAGTACAGTATAATAAATATATAAGCCTGCTGTGTTGCCAATCATGTAAAATTATGGCACATACAATTCTGTATAGTATATAATACTTGATAATGACAGTAAATTACTGGTTTATAGACTCAAAATCCATCCAAGTTGCTGCAAAGTTCATAATTTTGTTCTTCTTCATTGTTGCATAATATTCCATTATGTACATGTAACATATTTTTTTAATCCAGCCCAGTTTCGGTGGGCAGCACAGTTGGTTCCATATTTTTGCTATTGTAAATAGGGCTGCCATAAACGTGTGTGTGCAGGTATCTTTTTTGTAGAGTGATTTAAGTTCCTCCAGGTATATTCCGAGAAGGGGAATTGCTGGGTCATATGGAGAGTCAATTTCTAGTTTTTATAGGAATTGCCACACTGTTTTCCATAGAGATTGAACTAGTTTGCATTCCCACCTGCAGTGTAGAAGTATTCCCTTTTCTCCACATTCTCCCCAGCATCTGTTGTTCTGTTGTTTTTTGTTGTATTAATGATGGTTATTCTTACTGGAGTCGGATGATATCTCAGTGTGGTTTTGATTTGCATTTCTCTGATGATTAGTGAGGCTGAGCATTTTTTCATGTATCTGTTGTCTGCTTGTATGTCTTCTTTTGAGAAGTGTCTATTCATGTCTTTTACCCACTTTTTTTTAAAAGATATTCTCTTTTTGGGGGGGGGGGGGGCGGAGTCTCACTCTGTTGCCCAGGCTGGAGTTCAGAGGCACTATCATGGCTACTGCAGCCTCCATCTGCTGGGCTCAGGTGATCCTTCCGCCTCAGCCTTCCAAGTAGCTGGAACTAAGTACATGTCATCATGCCCAGCTAATTTTTTTTATTTTTTAAATTCTAGAGATGAGGTCTCATCAAGTCGTCAAGTTGCCCAGACTGGTCTTGAACCCATGGGCTCAGGCAATTCTCTCACCTCAGCCTCCCAAAGTGCCGGGATTATAGGTGTGAGCCACCGCGCCCAGTTACCCACTTTTTAACAGGGTTATTTGTTTTTTTCCTTTCAGCACATTTGAATTCCTTGTAGATCCTGGATGTTAGGCCTTTGTCAGGTATGCAGTTGGCAAATATATTTCCCCATTCTGTGGGCTGTTTCTCCACTCTCTTAATGGTTTCTTTTGCTTTGCAGAAGCTTTTCCGTTTGATGAGGTTCCACTTGTCTATCTTATCTCCTATGGCATGGGCACTTGGGATTTTGATCACGATTGGTTGCCAGTTCCAATTTCCACAAGTGTCGTCTCCTTCATTTTCTAAGGCTCTTACGGTTTGAGGTTTTACATTTAGGTCTTTGATCCAATTGGAGTTGATTTTTGTGTATGGTGATAGATAGTGTTCCTGTTTCATTCTTTTGCACACGGTCAGCCAGTTTTCCCAGCACCGTTTGCTGAATAGGTTCTCCTCTCCCCAATGGTTGTTGTTGGAGGCTTTGTCAGAGATGAGTTGGTTGGAAATTGAGGTTTTGCTCCCAGAATCTCTATTCTGTTCCATTGGCCTATATGCCTGTTCTTGTACCAATACCAGACTGTTTTGATTATTGTAGCCTTAGAATAAGTTTTAATGTCTGGAAGTGTGATACCTCCTGCTTTGTTTCTTTTGCTAAGGATTGTTTTGGCTATTTGTGGTCATTTATGTTTCCATATGAATTTCTGTATTGTTGTTTCCAGGTCTGAGAATAATAATATTGGTAATTTAATGGGCATAGCGTTGAATCTGTAGATTGCCTTTGGTAGGATGGACATCTTTACAAAGTTGATTCTTCCAATCCATGAGCATGGAATGTTTTTCTATTTGTTTGTGTCATCTTCGACTTCTTTGAGAAGTGTTTTGTAGTTTTCATTGTAAGGGTCTTTCACTTCTCTGGTTTGGAAGATGCCGAAGTATTTCATTTTTGTGTGTGGCTATTGTGAATGGGATTGTGCTTTTTATTTGGTTCTCTGCCTGTTTGTCATTGGTGTATAATAATGCAACTGTCCAAAAATCTGCATTTCTTTTCTTTTTTTTTGAGTTGGCGTCTCACTCTGTTGCCCAGGTTGGAGTGCAGTGGCATGCTCATGGTCACCGCAGCCTCTTCTGCCTCAGCTTTCCAAGTAGCTGGAACTACAGGCACATACCACCATACCTGGCTAATTTTTTGATTTACTGTAGAGACAAGGTCTTGCCAGTTGTCCAGGCTGGTCTCAAACCCCTGGGCTCAGGCAATCCTCATGCCTCAGCCTCCCAAAGTGCTGAGATTACTGGCTTGAGCCACCATGTCTAGCCTCAAAATCTGTATTTCTAATAAGCTTCCAAGTGGTGCTTATTCACAAAGATTCCACCTTCATTATCACTGGTGTACATAATGGCACATGCACCAGAAAATTACAATTCAGAGACACTGTGTTAATGCTTTCTAGCATTTGCCAGTATGGTGTGAGTACTAAATGAAAAAAAAAAGTCCCATGGCTAAGTTTGTGAAAAACAATACAATAAATATTTTTTATCATGCCAATGTGTACTGTTACTCTTCAGGAGACGTACATAGCATACAGTGTGCCTCAAGCTTATGTGACCACAAAATCACTTTGCCATCAGTCAAGCTGGGCTAACTGTCTAAGGCATACATTTTGGGTAAAGCTAGTCTATGGTATCTTTGGAAGAACTCCCCCAGGAGGTGAATACCAGAGACCTCTAAAAGCAGACCACTGTTAAAGACTTCTATTTTGTAAGTCTACTGGTCCTGAGTAGCTCAACCACCATCAAGAGATGCAATTGAAGACAGCTTCCAGAAAGTTCAATTTCTTTATTTCACTTAAATTATTGATTTTCCTGAAAGCCAACTTAAAACTATTTGCTTTAGTAAGATCTTATGAGGGAGGGCCTATCGAAATACCCAGCTACCCCCAAAGAGTTTGAATCATCTGAGAAAGATAAGTAGCTCTGCCATTCCTGCCTTGCTCTTAACTGCGCAGGGCACTTTTAGTCAAGCACGTGCACGCATGCTAGGCACACATACACACACACTGAGCCCACATGTACACACATAGGAATCTGATCTTTGTTTCTTCAAGTCTTCATGTAATTTTTACTTTGAGGGCTGTTTGAGACTGGTCAGCCCACGTTTTCCTACAAGAACATGCTCTATCTTGGGGTTTTCAATGGTTATTCTTTTCGTACTGCTCAAAGAACAAAGAATATAGAACATGAGACAAGAACTTCACACAGAGCAATCAAAACAAAGCAAACTTTTGTGTTCACAGAAGGTTTATAAAAGGGATACAGAAGAAGAACATCCATGAAAACATCTGCTGCCAAGTTTTTTAGATTGGCAAGAAGAACAACTGAGTCTCCAGCATTTGGATTCTTGAACCTTGTCCTTTGGCTGCATTCTTTCTGAAGTGTGCAGTGTGCTTCTCGAGTCATGCCAAGTACCAGCTTCTGCATACGACTAGTGCTTTGGATGACATTACCATCCTTTCCTTCAAATAAAAAAAACCTTCTTCCTCGAGACCTAAAAATACTCCCCAGCCTTGGAGTGCAGCCTTGTTTTAATCAACTCCTGTCCACTGGGCCAGTTGCTTGACCTGAGACAAGCCAAAACCACAAAGAAAAAGAAGCAGTTTTGAGGAAGCTGATCCACATTTGGGCCTGCTTAAAAATGTGCAGCTCACAAAAATAGAAAAAAAAAAATCTTTGCTCCTTCAACCATGAGAATTCCATTTCCACCCCTCAACTCACAGTCTTTTTAAATTTTCCTTTTTGGGATTTGGATTTTGTTTTGTTTTGTTTTGTTGTTTTTGAGGGGAATAATCTAGCAGGACAAGGTAAAAATTATTTTGATCCAGTTTTTATTCTCGCAACTGAGATAAAGAACAGAATTAAGTTAATGGAATACTTTTTCCCTTCCTAAAAACTGACTTTAAAAATCATCATAGTCAAATAAAATTAAAATTTCCAAGAAATATTGGTAGATTTTATTTTAAACCATGCGTGAGATGGTTTAGGTGCTCAGTGGTACAGCATTCTGATTTCATGGCAATGTTGTTTTGACTAATAGCCCCATATTTAGAGATTAAATATTTTATTCAGGTCAAACTCTCATGGCAAGCATTCAAAGCCCTTTGTTGTCACGTGCTATGAGTGGGCTTGGCAGGGCAGCACAAGAGTTGGTAGAGGTTGTAGTAGTTGTTCCCAAAGGCATCCATTGGTGAGAGGAAGGATCTTGGTCAAGGAAGTGGGACAGGGGTTTGGTGCCCCCATAACATACATGGTTGAGGAAGGAAGAGATCAAGGGCAGAAGGAGCCTGACAGGGTGAGGTCATTGTGGCCAGTGTGGTTGTAGGGGATGGAGAACCAATTTGAGAGTATAGAATTGAGTGAGAAGTAAGGAAACGAGGGTTAAGTGGTCTGAAAGCAAAGGTAAGAAGCAGATGCTCTGGTCAGTCTCGTTTGTAATTCTGGGACAGAACATCCATTTGAAGTGAGTTAGGCCTAGCAACAGCTTCTGACATCTGTACCCACCTGTCTCCCTAGACTTCTTTCTTGTACTCATGTTAGATCCCAGTCAGACAAGACAGCTCTCTTTTCCTCCAGAAGACTTCAAACTTCCCCTCCTTCCACTTTGTTATTTCTGTTTCTATTCTTGAACCTAAAACTTCTTTCTTCCATGTCTCCATCTGTCAAATACTACCCACTGCTCTATGGACCATCTCAGATGCCACTTCTATGAAGCCTGCTACGTTCCTTCACCCAAATGCTATCTCTTCATTAAAGAAATCTGCATATACTGTCACAGTCAGTTGTGCTACTTTTGAAGAGACTAAGCACACACGGTAGCAAAGGGCTTGGGGCGAGCAGCTATTCCACCCCGTCTCCACTGGAGCTCTATGTTTAACATTTTCTACATGCCAGAATGACTATTGGCATATTTATGATTTTATCTTCCCCACAATATTGTAAGACGCCTGAGTAAGGCTAGCAGTTTACTAACTTACATCCTAATAGTCAACCTAAAGGAGTTAGAGCAATAGCACTTAGGGTTGCATTACACAAGGCATTAAGAGCAATGGCAAGGGAGCAGGAGATCTTTATTTGGGCTCCACCGTGATTAGGCAAGCCACTTAACACCCCTCTGGATTGTGGTTTCTTGGAAAATAAAATAAAGAGAATTTATCTGCCCTAACCATACTCCAGAACTTTGAAAGAAAAAAGTGAAACAATTCTCACAAGATATTTAAAGACTATAAAATGCAAGATAAATAGTGCCATTATCAGAATAATGTTCATTTATTCCATTGTCATTCAACCAACAGGTATGGATGCCTACTGTTTGATAGGCACAAGGACAATAGAGATCATATACATACTGATTATACCTTTTAACCCAATACACATTAAGTGAATATTGAGATGTGCATGCATTTTTTCGACATTCACTAGTAAGAAGTCATTACTTTTTTGGAGGGGGTTGGAGCATCACTCTGTCATCCAGGCTGGAGAGCAGTGGCACGCTCACGGCCACCACAGCCTCGATCGGCTGGGCTCAGGTGATCCTTCCGCCTCAGCCTTCCAAGTAGCTGGAAGTATAGGCACGGGCCACCATGCCCAGCTAATTTTAAGATTTTTATTGTAGAGACAAAGTTTCACCATGTTGCTCATGCTGGTCTCGAACCCCTGGGCTCAGGCAATCCTCTCACCTCGGCTTCCCAAAGTGCCGGGATTACAGGCTTGAGTCATTGCAACTTCGATTCTTTTGTTGTTCTTTTTCCAGATTTCTAGAATATTCATTTGCCTATTTTAGTTTTTTAATTTGTAAAAAAACAAATGTTGATTTAGTCTTAAGGGAATTCGTTTTGCTGCTCTCAGATTTTTCCATGAAGGATCACCAAACTCCCTTATTTACATCCAGATTATGTCCTTTGTGCTGGTAGAACTGCTGGATGTCAGGCACCAATTATGGCCCATCTTCCTCTATCTTAAGCACTTAATAGAATGCTTTACATACAACAAGACTTTGATTCTTTTTTTTTTTTTTTTGGTTGGAGTCTCACTCTGTCACCCAGACTGGAGTGCAGTGGCCGCTCCTGGCCACCGCAGCCTCGACCTGCTGGGCTCCGGCGATCCTTCCGCCTCAGCCTTCCAAGTAGCTGGAATTATAGGCGCGCGCTACCATGCCCGGCTAATTTTTTGATTTATTGTAGAGATGAGGTCTCGCTTGCCCAGGC
>CAUYQG010090656.1:0-14401 GCA_963574415.1 Tarsius wallacei | reverse complement strand
ACCCGGCTAATTTTTTTGATTTATTGTAGAGATGAGGTCTCGCCTGCCCAGGCGGGTCTCGAACCCGCGGGCTCAGGCAATCCACTCACCTCAGCCTCCCAAAGGCGCGGGATTACAGGCTGAGCCACCGAGCCCGGCATAAATACACAATTTTTAAAATAAATTCAGTGGTTTTTTTTTTGGGGGGGGTCCCCTTTTATACACAGTAAAGTGATCACTATGGTCAACCTTCCTTCTATAGTTTGTTTTTGGTGGTAAGACCAACTAAATTCAGTATACAATGCGATATTATTTACTATAGTCCTCATGCAGTATATTATATCTCTAGACTTACCCATCCTACAATACTGCAAGATTGTATCTCTTGACTTACTTCTCCCAATTTACTCCCTCTCCCTGCTCTTAGTTAATCAATTGTTTTATTTTTATGTATTCAGCTTTCCGTGTCTGGCTTATTTCACTTAGCTTATGTCTTCTAGATTCAACCATGTTGTGGCACATGGCAGTACCTCCTTTTTTTAAGGATACATAATATCACACATACACAATAACTTTTTTATCCAGTCATCCACTGATACTTAGGTTTCCATATTTTGGCTACTGTGAATAATGCTGCAAACAACATGGTAGTGTATATATCTCCATGAGGTGATTTCATTTCTTTTAGGTTTACACCCAGTACAGGGATTGCTAGACAATATGCTGGTTCTATTTTTAATTTTCCGAGAGACTTTGACACTGTTTTCTAGATGTACCAATTTACATTTCTACCAACGGTGTACAAGGTTTCCCTTTCCTCTACATCCTTGCCAACACTTATCATTTGACTTTTTTATAACAGCCACCCTGACAGGTGTGAGGCGATGCTGTATTTTGATTTACATTTCTTTGAAGATTTGCAATTTGAGCATCTCTGCATATACCTGTTGGCCATTTTTATGTTTTCTTTTGAGAAATGTCTATTCAGATCCCTTACTAATTTTTTCAATTAAGTTATTCATATTTCTGCTATTGAGTTGTGTGAGTTCCTTATGCATTTTGGATATTAACCCATTATCAGATACATAGTTTACAAATATTTTCTCACAATTCATAGGCCACCTTTTCATTTTGTTGACTGCTTCTTTTGTTGTGCAGAAGGCTTTTAGTTCAACATAGTCCTACTTGTTTGTTTTTTCTTTTGTTGCATAAGCTTTTTTGTTTTTTGTTTTTTTTTTTTTGAGTTGGAGTCTCACTCTGTCACCCAGACTGGAGTGCAATGGCTGCTCCTGACCACCGCAGCCCCGACTTGCTGGGCTCCGGCAATCCTTCTGCCTCAGCCTTCCAAGTAGCTGGAACTACAGGTGTGCGCTACCACACCCGGCTAATTTTTTTTTTTTTTTTTATTGTAGAGATAAGGTCTCGCCAAGTTGCCCAGGCAGGTGTCAAACCCGCGGGTTCAGGCAATCCACTCACCTCAGCCTCCCAAGGCACGGGATTACAGACTGAGCCACTGAGCCCGGCTTGTTGCCTAAGCTTTTTATGTAATATTAAAAAAAAAAAAATCAATGCCAAGACCAATATAGTATCAAGGAGCTTTCCCTCTGTTTTTCTAGAAGTTTTATAATTTCAAATCTTAAGTTTAGGTCTTTAATCTATTTTGAGTTAATTTTCATGCATAGTGTAAAGATCCAGTTTCATTCTTTTGCATGTGGAAATCCAGTTTTTTCCACACCATTTACTGAAACGATTATCCTTTCTTGATGGCCTTGTTGAAAACTGCCTGACTGCTTTACTCTTTACTCTTTTCTATCATGCAATTTTAAAATTTATTGCCTGACCTACTGAGAGTTTCCCTGTCACCAACTTCTAACCACTCTCATCTATTCATTTACAAAACTGGCAGTTTTGACTCTTAACAGTACAGAACTGATGCCACGAAGGACCAAAAACATTTAGTGGTTTCTTCCTCTCACTACAATATTCAAACTTGGTCCACTCTCTAGCAGGCAATCAAGGACAATCAAATGAGCTTTCCAATCAAATCTCCATTTTCTTCCTTTCACTTTAGCTACAGGCTATTTGCTATCCTCAAGAATGTTCAGCACTTTCCTTGCCTCAATCTTATAATCTTATGCATAAGAAAGCTTCTCTAACCTTCAAGATCCAGTTCAAACATTTCTGTCACCACAAAGTCTTAGCACACCTAATCAAAATTCACCATTTTCTCAACTGCATTCTCTTACTGGAATTGTAGGTAATTCTAACAGACCATTAGTCTACCTATTATTATCATAGCTATGTGGTGGTATGTGTTCAAATATCCTTAAAGATATCGAGTATTTTTATAACATATTTGTATCTCAAAGTGTACAAAGCAGGCCAGGTGCAGTGGCTCACACCTATAATCCCAGCACTTTGGGAGGTTGAGTTGAGACTACCTGAGCCCACGGGTTCTAGACCAGCCTGGGCAACTTGGTGAGACCTTATCTCTACAATAAATCAAAAATTTAGCTGGGCATGGTGGCACATGCCTATAGTTCCAGCTACTTGGAAGGTTGAGGCAGAAAGATAGCCTGAGCCCAGCAGGTCAAGGCTGAGGTGGCCGGGAGCGTGCCACTGCACTCCAGCCCGGGCAGCAGAGTGAGACTCCACCCCCCCTCCCCACCAAAAGTACAAAGCGTTTTACCTAATCGTGTATAATTAGATGTAAGAGTTAGGCAGAAACGTACCTTTATGCACACAACATTCCGTTAATTCAGTTCATCTACTAACCTCATAATTTTCTACTTCTCCATCTTCCACATCCAATTCAAAGCTGAAAGTTGGGCCCACTGCAGGTGGCACTGGAAGCATTGATCTACAATGAAAACAACCATACTAGCATTAATATGTTAGTACACTGGCTGGGTGTGGTGGCTCATACCTATAATCCTAGCACTTTGAGAGGCTGAGGAGGACTGCCTGAGCCCAGGAATTCAAGAGCAGCCTGGGCAACAAAGCAAGACTTTGTCGCTACAAAAAAAAAATAACTACAACAAGAACAATAACAAAAAGCCAGGTATGGTGGCATACACCTGTAGTCCCAGTAGTTCAAGGCTGTGGTAAGCGAGGTTTGTACCACTGCACACCAGCCTCAGCAACAGAGTATGTTAAGTACATTAACTCAGTGAAGGACAGAGGCCAGAGATATAAAGAAGAAGGATGGTCTGTGTTAATCAGTGGCAACCCTTTAAAGACACTGACTTTACTAGCAACAAACAACTAAAAATGGACAGTAAACATACCATACACAATGGCATTAAAAAAAACCCCATAAACGGAGGGACAAATTGAGAACATATACAAGACCTATTAAAAGAAAAAAGAAGCAAAAATATTGCTAGGATAACTTAAAGATGTATAAACAGAAATATATATACCATATAACTTGAAGACTCAATATTGTTAAGATGTCAATTTTTTAAAGTAAAATCTCACATACTGATTTCAAACTTATAAGGAAATGCAAAAATCCTTACCTAAAAACATGTTAAGTACAAAAGTGGAACACTTACACCATTTGACTTTAAGATAGAAAGATGAACAATTAAACAGAGAAAGAGAAGGAGGGAGGAAAGGAAGGAAAAACTATCAAAATAGTGTGCTATATAGGTACATGGTATTCTGGTATAAAGACTACATTTCCTAGATTTCCTAAAAGGTAATTATAGACATGTAACTAAATTCTGGCCAATGAGATGTAGGCAAGGGTAATACATGCAGCTTTTAGGACATCTCCCTTGAGAAGAGCAGGCAGGTAAAGAAATTTGTTTTTATTTTTGCTGGCTGGAATGTGGACATGATGATTAGAGCCTGAACAGCCACCTTAGATCAAACAGGAAACCATCAGATTTTGAGGATGGTAGAACCACTCTTCATGGTCACAGAACTAACAAATCATCCTTGAATTGCCTACTTTTAGAATTTATTATGTGAGAAAAAAAAAGAATACTGCTGGGTGCAGTGGCTCATGTCTGCAATCCCAGCACTTTGGGAGACAGAGGCCTGAGCCCAAGAGTTCAAGACCAGCCTGCGTAACTTGGTGAGACCTCGTCATTACAATAAATTTAAAAAATAGCTGGGTGTGGTGGTGCACGCCTGTGGTTCCAGCTACTTGGAAAGCTGAGGCGGAAGGACCACCTGAGCCCAGCAAGTTGAGGCTGAAGTGGCCGTGAGTGTGCCACTGCACTCCAGCCTGGGTGACAGAGTGAGATTCCTACGCGAAAAAAAAAAAAAGAAAAAAAAAAGAGAGAATATCAAAACACATGGGTGTGTTGGTTCAGTCCAACTTAATCCTAATAGACTAGTTCTAAGATATAGATATAACTGTTCTCCTCTCCCCTCAAGAGAAACAGCATCAAAAGCTAGATAATTAAGATTGACAACAAGTGATGTCAACTCTTAAAGGAGATAAAAATCTCAACTTTTTCTGCCTTTAGATTTGTTAAATCTTTTGGCTTATAGAGAAGTTCTTTCTCCCCCACTTCTCCCATGTTATTGTTCTTTCTTTCTCCCTTTGGCTCCCTAACCTGAATCCCTTAACATTATGTTAAAATAAATAAGTAACGTGCCTCAAGTTACAGACCACAAAGAAGACATTCGTAAAGGAAACAGAATATCAAGAGTTTCAAACTTCAGAAATCATTAAAATAAGAAAGAACTTACAACACATATGGTAGTAAGCTGGGATGATAAGGGGGAGGTGGTATTGGCTGCTGGGATCGATATCTACTACGTCCTGTGAGCCTCCGAGGCATAAATGGAGGATATGGCTGCGGGGGGAGGGGAGGGGGAAATGTTAAAAGGATTTAAGATCAGTTTATATTTACAATATTTAACCTGTCAAATACAGTCACTTATTTTTTAAAAATCTGTAACATTCTTTACTGTTCAAGTGGTGTTTAATATTTCTTAAATATTAACAATACAAATGCAGCAACAAGTTAAAACATATATTTGTGTTTCTAAATATGGGAGTGCCAAAAAATGTATACATACTTTGAGATGTTATCTATGTATTACTTTTCGAAGTTGAGTTGAATTATGGTAGCAATGAGTAATATGACGTTCACTCAACGATGCTTCCGCTATTGTCCTGCCTGTCACATGATGACATCAGCATTCATTCGATTAATGCCATCTTTTGAGTGAACGTCATACTTTAAAATAAAGTGTGTACTTTTGACACCCCTTGTATAATTTTCCAGCTGAATGCTTTCAAGAACGCATTTAAAATTCCAAACATGTAGAGTTACACTGAAATACAACTTAGAAAAAATAAGCTGCCAAATTAATTAATTAGTATAATACTGTGTGAAAACTTACTACTCCAAAGGACACCTCCTGATGCAAAGGATCATGTGTTAAAAACTGCAAAGGAGCTGATGGAGGTAATGTTGGGGGATGGGCTGATGGAGGGTAAGTAAAACCTCCTACGGGAAGATGTTCTCCTAAGAGCTCAACTTCATTTTCTATCCTTTGCAGAGGCTGAGGAGAAAAAAAAAATTAATGTACTTCCAGTATTCAGATAAGACTGTGCTTTATAATAATTAAGAATTAAAAAGCCCCAAAATGTCTCTAAAGCTGTGCATTTTTTGATGTTCACATCCATCTAAAATTCATACAGGTAGACTATAGTAAAATCTTCCTACCTCTAGTTTCAATAAGAAAGTCTCTGAAACATGTTATCAAACATTTCCATTATCCTCCATTTTGAAACTCCTCTTAAGATAAGAAAGACAAAAAGTCATCTAGTAAGCCAATTATGTGCTCAATATATAAGTCAGGGCAACCCGAACTACTGAAAGGACTTTTAGACACCTAACCTTTCACTGATGAAGCAAAACATGTTGTGTATTTATAAATCAGATACAAGGCTAACTGAGATAAGGTACAGAAGGCAATCTTCTGTATTAGAAAGATTATGGGCTTTGACATTTGACAGAATCTTGGCACTGTCATGAGTCAGCCATGTGACTTTAATGAGATAAATTATTTAATCACAATCTCAGCGTTGTCATCTATAAAACTGACATGTTCACAGCCTATGCCAAAGTGTCTTGTGAACACTGAGACAACGAACATAAAACACATAGTGTTATGAACAGCACATAGCATGCATTAAAAAAATAACATAGTATATGAGATATTCACATGCTATGAAAGTACAAGCCCGCAGGTTCAAGACCCGCCTGGGCAACTTGGCGAGCCCTCATCTCTACAATAAATCAAAAAATTAGCCGGGTGTGGTAGCGCGCGCCTGTAGTTCCAGCTACTTGAAGGCTGAGGCGGAAGGATCGCTGGAGCCCAGCAGGTTGAGGCTGCAGTGGCCGGGAGTGGCCACTGCACTCCAGTCTGGGGGACAGAGTGAGACTCCAACTCAAAAAAAGGGGGGAGGGGGGAAGGTACAAGTGAATAATTTTAGTGTATTCAGAGTTATGTAACCATCACCAGAACATTTTCATCACCTCTAAAATAAATCTCATATCCATTATCAGTCACTACCCATTTCCCCAAGTCATCTGCTTTCCATCTCTATGGATTTGCCTGTTCTGAACATTTCATAGAAATAGAACCAGTTCACTTAAATAGGAACTACTTCATAAATGGATCAAACCTTCTTTTGCTTGGCATGATGTTTAAGATTAATTCATTTTGTGGGTTTTATCAATAATTCATTCCTTTTTATGGTTAAATATTACACTCTATGAATATACCACTTTGTTTATAAGTTGATGGACATTTGAATTTTCCACTTTTTAGCTATTAGGAATAATGTTTTTTTCCATGAACATTTGTGTACACATTTTTGTGTTGATGGTCAATTCAATTGATCACATGTATTTTTAAAAGTTAGCCTGACTTTTTCCTCCTTCAGTTACAGAATGGCAACATGTTTTTCTTTTTTTTTTGAGCTGGAGTCTCACTCCGTTGCCCAGGCTGGAGGCTGGAGTGCAGTGGCACACTCACGGCCACCCCAGTGTTGACCTGCTGGGTTCCAGTGATCCTTCTGCCTCAGCCTTCCAAGTAGCTGGAACTACAGGTGCGCACTACCATGCCCGGCTAATTTTTATTTATTGTAGAGACGAGGTCTCACGAAGTTGCCCGGGCTGGTCTTGAACCCAAAGGGCTCAGGCAATCCACTTGACTCGGCCTCCCAGAGTGCTAGAATTACAGGCTGAGTCACCGAGCCTGGTCAACAACATGGTTTTCAAACATAAGTAAATATTAAACTCTAATTTGGAAGCTTATGCATGCTTGAGAGAAATCATAATTGCTAACACTATGACAACACCAGTGAACCTAAGTCTTGATAAAGGTATGTGACTAGACCTTTCAAGGAATTCCAAATTTGGATACAAGTAATACCTAAATTTTGCTTTCAGCTTGAATTCCCAGATACTAAAAACTGAGAAGAAAACACCCTGGCATGCATGAATCCTATCCTGATTCCAAGAAAATATTTTCTTGTAAAACCAGTTTTAACTTTCCAGATGAGCCAAATTTCTGCCATAATTGCTTCTATAGTTTTCAGGACAGAAGCCAGGTATCTAGCATGGACCATAAATCCTTAGTAAACGATGGTAAGGCTCTGGTATAATCAAGTTTTTTCCATGGTGCTGAAATTCTCCACTCTAACAATTTCCAATGGTTATCACTCTTGTTTCCTCTATATGTTTGATGGTTCAGATGCTGAACTTGGCCTGTCCAAAAAACAACTCAACTTTATTCCCATGCCCTTCTTTGCACTTATATAGTACTTACCTCCCCCAACCTCCCAAAATAATATGCCTCTCAGCTATATTCCAGCTCAGCGCAGAACTGTGTTAATAGACTACATCATCTGCTTTTCATCAGAACATAGTAAAAAAACAGGTCTTCAGAAAAAGTAATTGAGGCTCAGAAAGGTTAATTTACTTGTCTAAATGAATACAAATATTATTCTAATAAGTATTAATAATTTTATAGTATTTTCTTTTTAAAACTTCGAAATACATGAAAGGAAAAACAGTACAAGTAAATAAAAATTTTTCTTCATATTTACTTCCTGAAGAATTGTAGATATGATGGAACAATAAATATCAAGGCGACAAGTGACATTAAATAAGTAGAAAAATTTAAGAAACAAAGATAATTCAAGGTAAATACATTTATACTAATTTGTATACCAGTGGATTCCTTTAATTTTTTTAAGAACTATAAGAATGCTTAAATTATAATGCTTAAGTGACAATTATTTTACATCTACTAAATTAATCTGCCTGCTCTCAACATTATGGGAAAATTAAAGACATAATTAAGAGTTGAGATACCTACCGATCGTGATTGCTGTGTTTGGAAGGGGACAAACTGGCCTGGTGGCGGCAAGTGAGGAGGATGATGGGGAGAGAGGTGAGGAGGATGTATAAGAAATGGATCACTAGAAATAAGGGGTGGGAATGCAGCATATGGTACTGGTAAGTGCTGAACTGAACATGCCTGAAGCATCTGTAAGAGAAACCATTTTTTTGGGTTAAAAATATCAGAATATATAATTAATTTTTTAAAATCTGTCATTACTATACCCCCCAAATTCTTCAAGCATGCTTTTTATAACTCATATTAACAATGAAATATTAGTGCATTTTTGATCTACAAGTAACATTCTGGTAATCAGTAGTTATTCTGTATTTTTATATAATTTTTACAAATCAGTCAAAATACCTTTTATTTTAGCCTTTTTAACACCCACGAAATGGGAGGGAAATGCTGCAGAGAAAAGAACTACTCTAGTTGGTTTAAGATACAGCAGACATCTCATCAACAAGGGTACCTGCACAATGAGTATTTCTATACCTAACCCTGAATTGTACCCCACAATTAAAAAAATAAAATATAAACAAACAAACAAACCCACACCTCTCAGGTCCCAAAGCCCATACTTCTTCCCCCCTTATGCACCAGGCTGCTGCTTCTCTATAGCCTCCTGCTCACCTACCATGTTTTCATTGTCAGAGGAATCATGTGACTGGTCTTTAGTAGGTATATTTACATTACTTTTAAAAAGGCCTACATTTTCTCATGTCTATAGGAGAATAGTGATGTTAGAGATTATGAGTTAATACAAAATAACTTGAGGAATACTTTGGAGGAAATGCTCTGAAACTTAAAGCAAAAGTATGTAAAAGTCTCTAAAATATGGTCCTACAAGGCATTTCCATTGAAATTGTTAGAAATTATGTTTTTGAAGATTAAAAGATATTTTGCTGTAAGAAAATCCTACCAAAAAAAAAAAAAGATACAGCAGATACCACTGCTAGTCCTAGGAGTTCTCCTTTTCATTCTTGCAGAAATTTTTTTTCTTTTTAGGATTTTATAAGAATACAACTCTCAACTAATTGCCTTATGCTCTCTCAATATTTTAGCAAGCAAATTTAGCACAATAACTCTATTACTGAGAAACCAAACTTGGGTAAACTAATTTGTTAAACTGCAATTGGTATCTCTATGTGTATATGTGTTTTAATCTCACATTCAGATCAGGATATTAGAATTATACTTAAACTTTGTCAAGTATCTCCCTTTTTCTTCTTCTTTTTTTTGAGCTCGAGTCTCATTCTGTTCCTAGGTTGGAGTGCAGTGGCACTCTGCAGCGGCCACTGCAGCCTCGACCTGCTGGACTTAAGTGATCCTTCCACCGTGGTCTTCCAAGTAGCTGGAACTACAGGTATGTGCCACCACGCCCAGCTAATTTTTTTTTTTTTTTAAACTGTAGAGATGAGCTCTCACCAAGTTGCCCAGGCTGGTCTTGAACCCGTGGGCTCAGACAATCCTCTCACCTCAGCCTCCCAAAGTGCTGGGATTACAGGTGTGAGCCACTGTGCCTGGCCCTTCATCCCCATTTTTTTCAGGCTTCCCAAGGTGAGAAATAAGACTAAGCACTCAAAGTGCTTATTAAAATGCAGGAAGTGTTGCACACTAGGTCTCTGAGACTTAGGCTCACCTTCATTGGTCTTTAATTATTTTTATTTATTTATTCATTTATTTATTTTTTTGAGTTGGAGTCTCACTCTGTCGCCCAGACTGGAGTGGAGTGGCCACTCCTGGCCACCGCAGCCTCGACCCGCTGGGCTCCAGTGATCCTTCCGCCTCAGCCTTCCAAGTAGCGGGAACTATAGGCGCGTGCTACCATGCCCAGCTAATTTTTTTGATTTATTGTAGAGATGAGGTCTCGCCAAGTTGCCCAGGCAGGTCTCGAATCAGTGGCCTCAGGCAATTCACTCACCTCAGCCTCCCAAAGCATGGGATTACAGGCTGAGCCACCGAGCCCGGCTGGCCTTTAATTATGAACACTAACCTTTAATTATAAAAGATGGTGATATATGAGAAAACATATTTTGACCCTCAGAATATTCAAATGTTTATAATTTAATTAATGTTTTTTGTTTGTTTGTTTGCTTGTTTTTGAGTTGGAGTCTCACTCTGTCGCTCAGACTGGAGTGCAGTGGCCGCTCCCGGCCACCGCAGCCTCAACCTGCTGGGCTCCAGCGATCCTTCCACCTCAGCCTTCCGAGTAGCCGGAATTACAGGCATGCACTACCACGCCTGGCTGATTTTTTGATTTATTGTAGAGATGAGGTCTCGCCAAGTTGCCCAGGCGGGTCTTGAACCCGCGGGCTCAGGCAATCCACTCACCTAGGCCTCCCAAAGCGCGGGATTACAGGCTGAGCCACCGAGCCCGACCTAATTTAATTAATGTAAAAGTATTTCAAGTTTCTAGTTCTTTTGAGTCAGAGTTTCATTCTGTCACCCAGGCTGGAGTGCAGTGGCACGATCATGGCTGCCGCCGCCTTGACCTCCTGGGATCAGGTGATCCTTCTGCACCAGCCTTTCAAGTAGCTGGAAACACAGGCTGGCCAGTGCCACCACTCCCAGCTAATTTCTGTATTTTTTGCAGAGAAAAGGTCTCGTCAAATTGCCCAAGATGGTCTCGAACCCATGGGTTCAGGCAATCCTTCTCCTCCTAAAGTGCTCCGATTACAGGTATAAGCCACCATGCCAGCTATATTTCAGATTTTAAAGCTAATTTTATTAGTTAATTCCTATAAAGATGCTATTGAGATTTCTGTTGAAGTAAAATTGGCCTGTTTACTTGGAAGTGAAGCTACAAAGAGAAACTCTTAAATTATGTTTGCTTATATAATGCATTTAAGCCATTCTAAAGAGGACATTCTGAGTTATAAATTACATAACCAAATTCAAGTTGGTGTGCTTAACATTAAGATCTAATGAGAACAAAGGCACAGACTTACTGGAGGAGGCACACTACAGACTGGGAGGTGCTGTCCACTGAAAACCACAGAGCATCCTGGGACCTGCTGTGTACTACAAGCAGGGATGTGCTGGCCTGTGCAGAGTGGAATCCCATGTGGTGCCACTGTTGTTACTGTGTAAGAAACAGGGACTGTGCCTTGATGGAGCTATTAGGAAAGAAAAATAAAACTTTAGCTGTTTAGATAAAATGTTAACTATCAAAAACTAACATTTAAACAGTTATTGATTCTTCCTTCAGTTGCACAGATTTTTCACAATGTACCTCTCCAAGTGTTTCATCTAGAATATACATTGCCTTTGAATAGGAAAGCTGTACAAGAGTGTACACGAGTGTATATTTCAAGAGTATATTCGTTCTGCATAGAACTGGAACTAAAAGCTTCCCTGAAATGAGTCGAAAAGCCTAGAAGAATAATAGATTGCTATACTAACTCTTCTAGCCTGCCTTAAGGAGCAGTAAATTTTGCTTAAAAGGAAAATTTTGAAAACATGAAAGCTTGTATCTTCCAATACTGGTCACATTCAACAGAAAACAAATTTCTTCTCCTTTCCTCCTAGCCAATCGTATTTCTTTTTTTTTTGAGTTGGAGTCTCACTCTGTCGCCCAGACTGGAGTGCAGTGGCTGCTCCTGGCCCCCGCAGCCTCGACCTGCTGGGATCCAGTGATCCTTCCGCCTCAGCCTTCCAAGTAGCTGGAACTACAGGCGTGCGCCACCATGCCCGGCTACTTTTTTGATTTATTGTAGAGATGAGGCCTCGCCAAGTTGCCCAGGCGGGTCTCGAACCCGCGGGCTCAGGCAATCCACTCACCTCAGCCTCCCAAAGGCGCGAGATTACAGGCTGAGCCACCGAGCCCGGCTGCCAATTGTATTTCAATCCTTATTACCCTGAGGCAAGCAATGTTAATAATTTATCTTTCTTTGGATTAAAGCTTGATTATACAAATTGTCATGTATGTTTTTGTTTTCTTTTTTCTTTTTTTTTGAGTTGGAGTCTCACTCTGTCGCCCAGACTGGAGTGCAGTGGCCGCTCCTGGCCACCGCAGCCTCGACCTGCTGGGCTCCAGCGATCCTTCCGCCTCAGACTTCCAAGTAGCTGGAATTACAGGCGCGCGCTAACACGCCCGGCTAATTTTTTTGATTTATTGTAGAGATGAGGTCTCGCCAGGTTGCCCAGGCGGGTCTCGAACCCGCGGGCTCAGGCAATCCACTCACCTCAGCCTCCCCAGGCGAGGGATTGCAGGCTGAGCCACCGAGCCCGGCTCTGAAAAAATCTTAAATCCAAAACACTTCTGGTTGACAGCATTTCACATGAGGGATATTCAACCTGTATTTCTTTCCAAATGGAACACTGATCAATTCAAATTAATTTATCAAGAACATGTTCTTCTAATATGTCATTGGTTAAGCAAAAAAAAAAAAAAAATCAAAGACACTGATAGTGACATTAATTCACTCTTCATTTTATGTATAATAAATGTCTAAACTCTTCTGTCCAAGTACATTAATTGCATTCTTATTACATAGTTTTCCAGAGTATGTGTCTGTACATAGTGTGAAGACTCACTGATGAAGGAACTTACTCTTTGTTTTCCTGAAGATACTTCATTTATGGTAAGTTTCCAGTTAGCACAAGTAAAATGAATTGCACTATAAGTATTTGTGTCACATGATGTTGAATAATACATATATTAAATTACAATTATATTCATAAGGATAATGGCTAACTTCCGAAGTAAAGCACTGGAATAATTTCGTAAGAACTTAGGGTAGTTAAGTTTCTCTCTTTACTTTGTAACATTTAAAATGTTATTTTATTATGCTTCATTCTTGCAGACAACACTTAGGAGTGATAAATTAAGGCTCAGGACAAGAATCACTGTCATTTATTTTAGTATTTTTACCTACTCCTTTCTAATAAGCCATTCTCTTGCTCTTAAAGCATTTCATACTCTATGATGTGTAAAGGATTTCTTCACCTTTATAGACATAGAATAGTAACAGCATGAAAAACAGAAAACAGATTTTTAATTCATCTTGGTGAATAGGAGAATTTGATGTAGTGTGTTAGACCAAATAAACCTTAATGGATAGTCTTTATCAGTGAGGGTATCCCAGAAAGTGAAAAAACATTGTCAGAAAGACATGGTGTACTAATATGAAAATCAAATCAGCACCTGAGCTTAATTGTTTAGATAGAAAAAGAGGTCTTAGAAGCATCAAAACTAAAATCCCAATAATAATGTAGGTGAATCTGTTTAAATTACTTAAAGAATAGCAGCAACAAGAAAGACACATATATTGAACAGCAAATAAAAAGTTATACTCAATTTATTAAAAGTAATTTTTACAAGCTAGTTGGGTAGTATGGTACATTCATCTTTTTTCTGACACCCTGAGTTTGTCCAAGAGTATCATTTGTAATCTCCATAAAGCAGAGAGAAAAATCATCACTAGATAATTTCACACATATACCTGTAACCACATTGATCTTTTCTCCCCCCCCCCCCTTTTTTCCTTTTCAACAAATAAAATGTCCCTTCTCCTCTTCAAGGCCAATACCTCTTGCATTATGAAGGAAACCATTCCTTGAGTTAGAGACTCTCTGTGCTGTGCCATCCATCTCTCTGTCATCGACCATACAAACCAGCGCATTATTATGTCCCACATAAAACAAACAACAAATAAACAATCATAAATGTCCCACATTTTCTCTAACTGCTGTCTCATTTTTTTGTGGTCCTTTTAACCCAAATTTCTTATTTCCAATTATTTACCTCATATTATTCTCAGTTCTCTTTAGTAGGTTTCTGTCGCATATTTCCTCTAAAATTGATACTTTCCAAAGCCTCCAATAGTTTCTGTGTCAAAAATCCCGCAGTTACCTTCTGGCTTCACCTTACTGTTAATCTCTTTTTTTTTATTTATTTTTTATTTTATTTTATTTTATTATGTTATTGTGGGGTACAGTTAGGGGTTAGGCATACAAAAATATTTCGTTCAGGTACCCTTGTTGATAAGAGGTGTCTCCCCATCCCCAGATAGATACCCACCACCATTAATCCCAT
>CAUYQG010090651.1:0-18875 GCA_963574415.1 Tarsius wallacei | reverse complement strand
TGCCTGTAGTTCCAGCTACTTGGAAGGCTGAGGCGGAAGGATCGCCGGAGCCCAGCAGGTCGAGGCTGCGGTGGCCGGGAGCGGCCACTGCACTCCAGTCTGGGCGACAGAGTGAGACTCCAACTCAAAAAAAAAAAAATGAATATAATAATGGTCTCAACCTCATAGCATTTTTGGGAAGATTCAATAACATAATCCACCTAAAGTGCCTTACTTAGGGCCTGGTACTTAATAAATATTAGATATTTCTCTCATACTAATTGTTATAATTCCTCAAGCACAGCACATGATTCTAGCTTCTAGACTCCCATAGCACTTTACAGATGTTACTATTTTAATGCCAATCATATTGTATCACTATTGTTGATTTATGTCTACCTTCCCAACTTACTCTGAATTACCTGAGGCCAAAGACTGCTTTTTATTCACATAGATATCTTAACACAGAACTTGGCACAGATAAGCAGATCACAGATTAGAAACAGGGTTCACCTTTTGCCAACTCTAAATGATTGACAATGCTTGCATGAAGTGCTGTGTTGAAAAGGGTGTGAGGCTGCAGTTGTACTCAACAGAAAAAGTATCATGATTAATTAGCGATGTCTGCCATGGGATAGGTAGAAGGAGCAGCGGCACAAGTGTCAAGGACATTCCATTCCAGTTTTAGATGCTGTATAAGTAAATGTTTATTGAACAAATTTGCATAAAATACTACTGGTTGAAAGATACAAGCCAAATGAAGTTGCTGCTAAATAACTTGATTAATTTTCTCTTATAGTCTAAGTTCTTTTGTTTTACTTTCTTTTTGAGTCGAGGTCTCACTCTGTAGCCCCAGCTGGAATGCGGTGGCACCATCATGGCTCAACACAGCTTCAAACTCCTGGGCTCAGGTGATCCTTCCGTCTCAGCCTTCCAAGTAGTTGGGATTACAGGCGTGTACCACCACACCCTGTTAATTTAATTTAATTTTTTGTAGAGATAAAATCTCGTTATGTTGTCCAGGCTGGTCTCAAACTCCTGGGTTCAAACAATCCTCCCACTTTGGCCCCACAAAGTTTTGGGATTGCAAGCATGAGCCGCTGCACCCACCCTATAATCTAAGTTCTTTCAGAACAGTCATTATAGATTGTTATGCTATAAATTTGTGATAACTGGAAGCATAACATGCTCACGGCAGAAAATTCATTGCATGTGATCAATTACTGCTGAAAATTTTGTTTTATAAGTCTTGAAACTTTAATAGTACACCTTCCATCTCGTATCTTTGCCACGTAAATACAGATCCTGAGATTAAGAGTTCTTTCAAGAATTTTGTAGGAGTGTGTTCTCTAAACTGTGTAGATACAAGAAAACAATAGCTTATACTGCTGCTAAGTGCTTGAAATACGAATAGAGAAATGTGCTTTCCATTTGCATTTCTGTCTATTTCTTGAACCCACAGGTGACTATACTGCTTAAGCAGCTTCAGTTGTGGAATGAAGTGGCGTATCAACTTGGGGCAAAAAGGGGCAAATCATAGCCACTAGGTCCATTTATTTCAAAATAAACTTCCTTCATCTTGCACAGTACCTGGCACATAATTGACATTAAATAAATGCTGATGCATGAATTAATAAACGAACAAATGGATGGATGGATGATAGATAAGCTTTTTTTTCCATGTAATCTTGACAAATACCAATTGGCAGTTTTAATTTTTTCCCACCAGATGGCGATAATGTGAGATTTAGGTTCAGGTCGCAATCCCAAAAAGAAAACCAATCAACTAACCAAACAAAAACCATATTAGGAGAAAAGGAAGCCTCAAAAGAGCAGGTTAAGATGGGAGGAATGAAATGTTTGTGACAGCTGTAATGTTTTAGAAGTCTGTTATCTCATGGGATTTGTAACAGGTCCACACCATATCTCTTTTTTATGCATGAGTGACTTTTCATTCATAATTACTTTGCAGTAAAATGGCTACATTCAAAACCAATCTTATTTATATAAAAATTACTGGGTAATTTTCATAATTAAAATTATTACCCTTGGTTTATATATCCATACATTTACATTTTCATTTATTCTGTATGAATTTCTTAGTTAATTGATGCCTTTCTTGGAAGCAAGGCTGCTTGGGAACAACAATCGCTAGCCTGTATGCCTCCAGGAAATCTAACCCTGCTAGTCAACCTGCCAAAACTTATATAAAATAAGCCTGACTAGGGCTCATTCATCCTGTTAGCAAGGAACTGTGACTAATATTAGATTAGTACCCATCTCTTAATTCAAATGCTTTCGGAAAATAAGAAAATCCATTTTAGAAGCCAGCACTCCATGTGTGCATTGGCGGTGAGAGTGGCTGCTTTCTTGGCAAATAAAGAGAATATGAACATATTTTCGGACCGGATATAGTATTTCCTCTCATTAATATGTCCCCCAAACAAGCCCTGAATTGGACAAAACATTAACTTCTCTCAAAAGTAGAAATAAATAGACTCAGGAATATTTCATGATAAATTATATAGCATATCATTTGCCCTTTTCTAATGATAATCAAAATAGAAGGCATTTAACATCCTAGTAAACCCTTGGTCTCTGGAACATAAAGAAGCTGGCAAGGTTGTTGAGGAAGAAAATCAAGGGAAACTAACATTATTTTGAATTTTTAATAATTGTCCACAAGTGGTGACAATCAATCCTTATCACAACCTCCTAATGTAGGTATGAAAGGCAGTGTAGCATAGTGAAGAATGGGGGTTTTGGAGCTATAGATATGATTTCTAATCCCATCTCTCACCATTCTTTAGCTGTGGAATCTCTGGCAAGTTATTTCCTTCCAAGCCTCAGTTAATCTCATCTGTAAACTGAGGATAATATTTCATACTTCATAAGGTATTTATGAGGAGCAAATGTAAAGCCCCTACTAGAGTGCTGAAATAGAGTAGGTATAATTAATTCAAGATTTATTGTTATTGTGATGATGATAATAATGATGTTGAAGTCAAATTTGTAAGTGACAGAATAGGCTCAAAGCTGAAGTACCTTGCTTAAGGTTGCAAAGCAAAGCTAGAAACTTGAAAAGCATCTAGCATAGTACCTGTCACTATAACAGATGCCCAGTTAATATTATGTTTATTTTCTTCTTTTCCGACATAAAACTCAATGATTTTCTGAGAATTCTATTCCTTAAAAATAATGAGTTAGGCTCAACTTTACTAGATTGATGCAAGATGAAACCACTGATATATTCTTGTGAAAATTAAAAACGTTTCCTCTGAGTCTTAGGTCATAGGATAAGACAACAAAGAAGAATCCAGATCTCACAGAAAGATGATAATTGGGCACACCATTTTGCCTAATATACAATGACTCATCTGTCCTCCAAATAGGTACATATTGTCCCTCTGAGGTGTCTCTTTAGATCAGTGGGTCAGTCGTGGATGAAATTCCATTTCCAGACTTTCAGCTCCTGGATCTTTATACTTTAGTTTATATAAGTCAGTGCACTGATGGATGGTGCTGGCTAAAAATATAAATAGGTTCAAAACGTGTTTATGTCAGTTCATGGATGATAGATTTGGTTTTTTGTCCTTGACCTTTTTCTAGTCTGAACCCTACACTCTCTTTCCGGGTAATCTCATCCATTCCCAGTCATCTCCTACTCTAAGACACTGATGAGTCCAAATCAACATATATCAACAGCTCAGATATGTCCTGAATCCTAGACACACATTTCCAACAGCCTGATGGGAAAAGCTACCTGCATATCTCACCAGCATCTTAAAATTAACATGCCTACAAAGAAACCCATATTCTTCCCTTCTGCACTAGGTCCTCTTAAAATGTTCCTTTTCTTGGTAAATGAATCACCATCCCCCCAGTCTCCCAAATTTGAAACTTTAGAGTTATTCTTGACTCTGTTATTTCTTTTAACTCCAATCGGCAACCAATTACCAAGTCCTGTTAATTCGACCCCACTTATATCTCTTGAATGTGTCTCTTCACCTCCACAGTCATTGTTTAGATTTCCAATGCTATTCTTAACTTTGGTCTAATTCAGTGACCTCATAGATTTTCTCCCTGTATCCAGTTATTCCCAATTGCAATCAGTCTTCTATACTGCTGCCTACACTTCTACAATTCTCTTACACACTTATCCTAAAAATTATAATTCATCATGAAATTCTCCACCAATTTAGTGTTTTTTCTAATGTTTGAAGGAAATAATAATAATTAAAATACCCTCCTAAATTGGACAGATAAAACTTCACAATCTGGCTCCAATGTACCTTGCTCTAACCATATTGAATGTTTCATCATTCAAGGCCTTTTCACAGTTTTTACTTTGTGCTTCCTTATCTATTCGCTTAGAATCCTGGTGATTCTTATTCAAATTTTAACACATAGATCAAATATCACTTTTCAATGAACCCTGATTCCCCTGAAGAAGTAGTTATTTCATCTTATGTCCTTCCATAGCAGTTTATTTAACTGTAAAAGCACTAAATGCATTTAATTGCAATGGTTTGTTTTGAATGTCTGTTTTCTCCACCACTGAGAGTTTTCTACAGTCAGTTCCATTCCCACAATTGAATTCAAGGTTTGACACATACCAAGTGCTAAATAAAAGCTTATTGAGTAAAAATAGTTAATTAAAAGAAAGTTAAGATGGCATCACAGAAGACAAACTCTCCTCACCCCAAATTCTTTTTGCTCACACTGCAGAGAAAAGATCTGAGGCTGTCCAGCTCTTTATACTGAATTGACATAAAATTACTTCTACTTTTAGAACTGTCACCAGAGTGTATTCTTATTTATTCATCTATCTATCTATGTATCTATCTATCTATCTATCTATCTATGAGTCAGAGTTCATTCCATCGCCCAGGTTGGAGTGCAGTGGCACACTCATGGCCACCCCAGCTTTGACCTGCTGGGCTCCAGGCATCCTTCCGCCTCAGCCTTCCAAGTAACCAAAACTATAGGCGTGCACTAACACGCCTGGCTAATTTTTTAATTTATTGAAGAGGTGAGGTCTCGCCAAGTTGTCCAGGCTGGTCTCGAACCTGCGTAATCCACTCTCCTTGGCTTCTCAAAGTGCTGGGATTATAGGCTGAGCCACCGAGCCCAGCCTCTCATTTAAACTCACAACATATTAGGTCAACCATTTAAACTCACAACACCCTAGGACATCACAATTGTAAATTCATCTTTCACATGGACAAACGCAGATAAATATTTTCATCTGTATGGACAAACATACAGATAAATAAATTCACAACCCTCACATCACAATTGTAAATTCATCTTTCATATGGACAAACATACAGATAAATATTTTAATGGAAACTACATATTTCTTGAAGCCAAAAAAAAAAAAGATAGGAAAATATTTCCCAATGGTCACTTAGGCAGGAGAAGAAAATTAGTTTAGAGCAAATATACATAGACTTAACTGAAAAAAACAGCGAAGATTAAAAGTGAATTACATAAAAAGACAGACACAAAACTTTTATCAATGATGCTGAGATGAAAATGAGTAATATAATTAATATCACAAATATTTAATATACATTTAAATGTTAATATGAATATCTTAAACTTTTGTTCAACTTAAACATTTTTAAAATGTAAGATTCCAGTACCAATTAGACTACAATAGTTTTCATTTGTAATAACTATATTTGGCATGGTAATATGTTTTTATTTTGTCAATGATATTTATTTCAATTGTTTTAAAAAATGGCAAGTCATTTTAAGAGCTCTGCAACAACAGAAATACGCAGGATGGGGCATACCCAATCACTTGCTATAGTTCATACACAGTCTTTTTAAAATTTAAATTTAGGGGTACATGTGCAGGTTTGTTAGGTGGGTATATTATGCAATTCTGGGCTTCTATTGAATTCATCATCCAAATAGTGAGCATAGTACCCACTAGGTAGTTTTTCAAACTTTGGCCCTCTTGCTCCCTTCCCTCTTTTAAAATCCCCAGCATAACATGGTAATATTTAAAGAGCAGTTTTCAGTGTACAATAAGTACTTGCATTTCAATTGATAGCAACTAATTACTTAAAACAATTATAAAGCACATACTATATGCAAAGTTCTGTAGTAAAATAGAGATTAGCTAAGAAATTATGATCCCCATCTTCATGGAGTGCATAATCTAGGAGAACATATACAATTATAATAAAAGTTAGAAATAGGTACAAATAAAGTATCCTTGAAATTTATGGAAGAAGAGATCACCTGCACAATGGGGTGGTGTTGGTGTTGGGGATTATGGAGCAGCAAGGGTTCAATCGCAAAGAAAGATTATAAATTAAGCCTTAAAAGATGACAGGATATGAAGAAAGAGAGCAGGAAAAGGAATTTCAAGAAAAACATAAGAACACAGCAAAGAGATTAAAGAGGGATGAGATGAGATCCAGGGAGACCAGTCAGAAAAACAAACAAACAAACAATAAAACAGTCTAGGTAAGACATAATGAGAGTAATGATAATGCAAATGATAAAGAGAATATGAATTTGAAAGATGTAGAGGAATCAACTCTGCTGGATAAGGCAACTGACTAGATACAGAAAGTATTGGTGGTTGACTAGAAGAATGGGAACATCATTAACAGACATTGGTGACACAAGGAAGAAGAGTGGGATTGGAGCTGTTAAGACAATTGCTTCCACTTTAGATAGATTGGTTTAGAGGTGCCTAAACCAATGTATTACTAATTTGAAATTACTAATTTGCCAATGTCTAGCAGGTAAATGAAAATTTAGGACTGCAGTTCAGGGAGGAGGTTAGGACTGAAGATAAATATTTGTAATTCATCCAAATCGATGTGATCATTTAAGCCATCTGAGTAAAATATGTCAGTGGATGGAGCAGTGATCTTCAAACTTGATGAGGAATCAGAATCCCCTGTAGGGTCTGTTAAAGTACAAATAGCTCACAGTCTCAGAATTTCTGACTCAATAGGTCTAGGATTGGGCCTGGGAACTTGCATTTTAAAAAGTTTTGGATTGCCTGAGCCCATGGGTTGGAGACCAGCCCAGCAACTTGGCGAGACTTTGTCTCTACAATAAATCAATAATTAGCTAGGCGTGGTGGTGCATGCCTGTATTTCCGGCTTGGAAGGCTGAGGCGGAAGGATTGCTGGAGCCCAGCGGGTCGACTCTGGGGTGGCTGTGAGTGTGCCACTGCCCTCCAGCCTGGGTGACGGAGTGAGACTCCAACTCAAAAAAAAAAGGTTCCCAGGTTATGTTGATGTTGTTAGTCCAGAGTCCATACTTTGAAAATCACTGATCTGGATAATCAGATCTTTTAAAAATCTCAGCATAAACTTATTCATAAAAATAACTATTGTCAATGTCAATATCTTCTTTCTATACATTCAAAATAGTGTCTAACTTCACTTTTCTAGCAACTGAAATCGGAAATCATATTTCTATTTACCATTTATTTTATTTGTTAGAAACTGTCTTGTTAATCTATAATTGAGAAACCAAGATTGTCTAAAGAATATGTTCCAAAATATGGCAGTGGTGGGAAGGTTTCTAAAAATTATTTCCCTTCAGACTGGGATGCTGCACAAGGTTTCTACATTCTGGTGACAGACTTTCTGGGCCCTTTTTTGGTGGTCTCCAGTAACCTGCTAGCTTTGTCAGCAGCTAAGTATTTATTTGGGACTTTTGTCCTATATAAGCAATGGCTTGAAAAGCACTTAGCTGTTTACTTTTCATCTCACTATAAAATATTTATCCTTCAGTCTGTAAATGGCTATTTGTAGGATTAGACAAATTTTGAATGCTCTGATAAGAGGATTGCTGCATCAAAATTCATGCATAATCCGTAAAAAGCGCATGTATCCTACAACCTCAGCTGTGTTGGCATATGAAACAGATTCACTGAGCATATGTATGCAGTGCAAATTATTAACCAGTTAACATCAGCAAATTTATTTTTGAAACAATAAGTTTATGCACACATGCATTCACTAATGAGAAATAATATTAGTTTTAAAAATCCAGTAAAAACTTACCTTGGGTAGATTTCTCTACTTCTTTCCTCTTTCTACTCTGGCTATTGTAATTCATCCTCAGCTCTTGGTTATACTCATGCAGAGTTTCCCTGGAGTTGTATGACTGTCTTGGTTTTCTTCCATCTTCACTCTCATCAGAAGAACTGGTATAAGCTAGATCCATTTCATGCTTGACTTTTGACAGAGGCTGGTAGGGTTTGCAGTCTGTTTGCTCCATCTCTGATTAAGCCAGCTCAGTTTCATGAAAAAAAAAAAAAAAGGATGAGGAAGTCCTTTAATGCAAACCGTCCTGAAAGAGAGAGGGAAAAACACAAGCCTTCTTAGATTTGTCCTTTTGTGAGGAAATGCATCTGGCAGATTCACAATTGGTCCTGATAATACTATCAAAGGAGTGAAGCAAAAGACAAACTGGATGACATGAAGCTAGCCGGAGGCAATAATAACACTGTGTTACATGCATACATTGTCAAGCATTTAGGATTAAGCTGGAGGTGGCAGCACCAGAAAATACTCAAGGTAAAAGAGAAACAGCCTTCAAAAATATTTGTACTGGAATGCAAATAGAAGACAAAGTTGTTCTATGTTGTTTGTGTGTGTGTGTGTTTAATGTTAAAGTCAGTGGTCAGATTAAAAAACATTATCGGATTTGAAAGTGGTGAGGAGTATAAAGATTAACTCAGCACATTCCACGTTTGAAATAAAAACTGGTAAGAGAACTACATTCAGAAAGAACATGGTCTTGCCTTTAGTTTAATATTACATTTTAAGATAGGGGCTTTGAGGAAGGGAAGTATTCTGAGTAAGAGAGCTCATGAAATAAAGTGTCCTTGAGGGGGACTGAGCTCTTTGTGTTCATATCGTGGCTTTTGAGCCTCAGGCCTGCAGAGCATTTTTAATGAGTTAGGTGGTGGTAAATTTTTGTTCTTCATAGTACAGAGAGGATGTAAACAACACTTCTGGTGAGTGTACTGGTATAGGAACAGCAGGATCTAAATCGGTTTTAGAAATAGCAATTTTAAACTTCATGATAAATCACCGAAAGAACCCCCTTTCCCCACAGAATGCTGAGCTAGGAGCGACTGAAGCTCTTAAGGCCAGTAGAGGCATTAACTGCTCTACTTAGCACAGAGAGGTTTGAGAAGATCAAGTGCTATCTGAGATGTCAAAGTCCTCGGTAAAGTTAAAAACCCTGTAAAAATGTTCTTATTTTCATTCTTCACATTATTTTATCACCACCATTTCCTTCCACTGCTGTAACTTTGCTACTTGGTCCTTTCATATAATTTTAAGATTTTACTTTGCAGTGATATTGACTCTTATTTTTCTTCATCAAATGTATTTTCCAAGAAATCTATAGAAATCTAAATGGTGGCTCGTCACCCATATATACTGTCTTACCTTTTGGAATTCCTATTGCATTTATAGCAAGCACAGAGAACACTTATCGATTGAGTAATATGTTTAAATGGCTTACACTGTAGTATGAATGAAGTTTCACAAGTCAAGATCATAATTCTCTAACTAAATGTTAAGGTCTTTGAGATAGGCTTTAAGTCTTATGCCTCTTTATATTCCCCACACCACTTAGCACTATTCTAGGCACACACATTGTAGAAACTACTTCAACTCCTAAACCTACAAATTTACAAATTCCATAAATGGTTTATGGAGACACCTAGTTTGGTTTGAATTAATACCAGAGAGAGCATGCTTAGAGAGAAGGTAGATACTATATTATAAATGAATATATATACAGGTGATTCAATAACAATCTAATCTCATGCCATCTTGGTGCATACTGTCTATAAATTCATAACTCCCCAATTAGTAGTTCCAACATGGGTCTCTCCCTGGTGCCACAGACTTGAATATCCAACTGATACCTCTACTTGCTTATCTAAAAAATGTCTCAAACTTAGCACATCAAATCTGAACTCCTGGTTCCCTCCCCTTCCCAAACTTGCTCCTCTCATGATCTACTGTATCTTAGTATATTGTCTACTTAGCTCTTCTGTTTGCTCAGGTTAAAGAACTTGAAACCATCCTTGACTCTGATCTTTTACATCCCAAATGCGATTGATTAGTAAATAGCATTGGTAATATCTTTGAAATTTATCCAGAATCCAACCAGATTTCTCTACTTCCCCACCACCACATCAATTCCAGCCATAATTTCCCTCCTGGATTATTAAAATATTTTCTTCAGCCAACAGGCACATGAAAAAGTGCTCAGACTCACTAATTATCAGAGAAATGCAAATCAAAACCACATTGAGATTCCACCTAACCCCAATAAGAATGGCCATCACTAATAAAACAACAACAGATGCTAGTGAGGATACAGAGAAAAAAGAACATTCTACACTGCTGGTGGAAATGCAAACTAGTTCAATCTCTTTGAAAAACAGTGTAGCAATTTCTAAAAGAACTAGAAATTGACCTTCCATATGACCCAGCAATCCCCCTACTGGGAATATACCCGGAGGAACTCAAATCACTCTATGAAAAAGATACCTGCGCACGCATGCTTATTGCAGCACTATTCCCAATAGCAAAAACATAGAACCAACTGTGCTGCCCATTGAAATTGGACTGGATAAAAAAAGGGGTACATATACATGGTCGGATATTACAGTCATAATGAAGGACAAACATATGGACTTCTCAACAACTTGGATGAACTCAGAGTCTATCATACTCAGTGATCTATCACAGAAACAAAGAACAGAGTACCACATGTTCTCACTCTTAAGTGCACCCTGAACATTTACCATAATACTATTTAAGAGAGAGTAGTGGGATACTGCTGGGGGGAGGGAGGGCACAGTATCAGTAAGGGTACCTGATTTCAAACCAGGTAAAATGGGGACCAAAGGGAGGCCCAAACTTTACCTGTATGATGACCATTTGTATACCTAATCCTGAATTGTACCCCACATCTTTAACATTAAATAATAAAATAAAATAAAAATACTTTCCTAATTGGTCTCCAGCATACTCCATTGCCTCCCCGCCCCCCAGCACACTCACCACCTTGCAGCCAGAATGAAACTTTAAAAATCTAATTCATTACAGGGGGATGCCCCCCACAAAAAAAAAAAAAACAAAAAAAAAACAAAAAAACACCAGAATTATTTTTTGGGAGGCCGGGCCTTTGTAGGACAGGCTTCCGCTGGTAAGTGTTCTAGGAACCCATTGGCATAATATACCAGCTAGCGTTGTGAGAGGCTGCATTCCACTTCAGTTAATTTTTTAAAGAGATTCTTTCAACACGTTTGCCCATTTCATGATGGATGATTTAAGAGCACACCTTCCCACACCACACTGGGTGTTCAGGAGTTTTTGACAAAAACAGCATGACCCCTATGTCCCACCCCCTTATTCACCTGATCTTGCCCAAAGTGACTTTCTGTATTGTCACGGATGGGATGAAAAAAGTCCTCAAGGGGAAACATTTTGCCAATGTAGAAGAAGTGAAACAAAAAACAACAGAAGCACTAAAAGCCATCAAAATTGACAAGTTCAAAAACCGTTTTGAGCAGTGGAAAAAGCGCCTCAATAGGTGTAATATACCAAATGGATAGTATTTGAAGGTGACTGAAGTTTAAACATGTAAGACTAAATACACAATTTTTAATAAATAAATTCCCCTTTTTAGGGGGCCCTCCCATCATGTCTTCTTTTGCTCAAAAGCAGCAATGGCGTCCTATGTTTCTCAACATAAAACCAAAATCCTTACAAGGGCCTACAAGGCCCCTACAGGGTATACCTCTCCCTACCTTCACCTCTCCAAATGCATTTCTTGACATTTCCCCCCAGCTCTTATGCTCCAGTCACTCCAACCTTCTAACTGTTTTTGAAAACACCAAGCATGTTCCCATCTCAGAGCTTTTGCAACCTCTCATCAAAAACCACCTCAAAATGGTACTTCCAACCCTCCTTCCTGTTTTTCAAGTAATTTATTACCAAATAACACACTACATATTTTACTTGTTTATTGTCTGCCATTTGTCTCTCCCCCTTAAACTATAATCTCCATGAAGGGAAACTTTTTTGTCTCTTCTAACCATTGCTATATTCTTCAGAATAAACATATTTTTGCATATAGTAGACACGTAGTCAATATTGGTGAATAAGTGAATAAATAATTGTTGAAAAGTATCAAGAAGGACTGAAGACAATGTGAAAATGAATAAGCCATAGTCTCTGTCCCTGAGAAATTCACAGCCTAATATAAATAATAAATGCAGAAAGTCCTCAGCATACAAATGAGTTCCATTCCAACAGCGTGTTCATAAGTCCAATTTGTTTTAAGTACAACACAGTTAGCCTAGGTACCCAACACATGCAATCGTCTATATAGTACAGTATGTATTTAGCAGGCTATACTGATACCTGTATTGATTATGAATCTACCCTTAACACTACTCAAACCTAAGTTTAATTAAAAAAATGAATAATGTGTCACTTGTAATGCCTAACGTTGTGTTTTAGCAACTATGATTTCTCATGTTAAAATCATGCTTATATTTATGTATAGAAACCTAGACATTCTACTTTTCTTCCATATGTGTAATTGCAGCATGTAAACTCCAGGGGGGGGTTGAGGGGGTGGGGGAGAGGGGGGAGAGAGAGAGAGAGAGAGAGAGAGAGAGATTCCTGTAGTCATTTTGAACCATTTTAAAATTTTTCAGTCATGAATCACCTGGGAATGTCACATCTATTCAAGATTATTGGAATCAATCTTCCTTTAAACTTCAATGTTGGTATAAACCAAGAGAAAAGAATCCTTTCTTGCTCTCTCTGACCCTCAATCATGACTTTTTGTCTTGAAATTTCTGTCAGTGGACCTAGGTGACAAGGGAAACAGTCTATGTCTCTTTAGACACATGTATGGAGGCACACACAACTCTGTGTGCCTAGAACTGTGAAAGTATATGACTGCAATATTTGTCAAAGCTTTGAGAAGCAGAGCTTGGATTTGTTATCAAATATTTAAAAAATAAAAACTAGAAAATATTAAGAAATAGATGAATATTTTAAATCTCCAAGGGCTGAAAGCACAATCATTTTCAAAGAATGTTGTTCCAAATACTCTATGGTAAAGGACAGGCTCATACTTGGCTTAAGTGACTTTTTCATTCAGTGCCCAATGTGGCATCCTGGAGGCCCATTGTCAAGTAAATGTTATTTAGACATGATGACACTGTCAACTCATAGGAAAAAATGTACATATAATAATGCTATTCACATTGAAACAATTTTTATTTCTCTGTTATTTTGATAATGGTAAACTCTAAGACAAAGCAAACGTGCACGTAAAACACATGCTGACATGGAATGGAGTGAAAAACAAAGAACTCAATTTTCTTTGCTACTGCAGAAGATCTATTCAGATAGTTCACAAAGTATAAATTCAAATGTCACCACCTGTGGTTTACCTTTGTGTTTTCTACTCTATACTTGCTAACAAGATAAACTCTACATGACTTCAGAAGAGACCCATGGAGTTTTATGTTCATTTATTTAGTCATTATAAGGCTAGGGAGAGACAACTTGGTATGTGGAAATTATTGGCCTTAGAGTGACAGAATAATAAAAATGACAGCAGCAGCAGCAGCAACAACAGCTAAGTCATATGGCAGTTATCAAGTACCAGGTACTGTTGTAGTGTTTTTCATGTATTAACTTCTTTCATTCTTATAGCACCCTATGAGATAGACACGGTTTTTAATCCCCATTTCACAGATTAAAAAAAAAAAACAGAGAACACAGTAGTTTAAGGGACTTGCCAAAGTCACACAGTTAAAAGCTGAGATTTCAATTCCTATAGTCTGCTACCAATGGCTGCACTCTTAACTACTATTCCACATTGTCTTTCAGAAGAACATGAGACAGTGTGACCTTAGGAAAAATCATCTAACTTCTCTTGGGGCCTGGTTTCTCTAAATGTAAAATAAAGAAATTGGATTATTTTAAAGAACACGCCCAGCTCTAAATTTCCATAGTTGTATATGAAATTGAAGGGAAGCTTAGACTGAGCTGCAAAAAAAAAAAAAAGGTGGATATATTCAAGGCCACGTTTACATCATTTATCATTCCCCTTCTTTATTCTCCCTTACTACTTCTTCTCTCCCTCTATCCTACCCTCTCATACACACTCCAATCCACTCTAGAGTAGATCCAAATACTGATTTTGGATCTGTGGGTCTGAGCATATGCCTATGCATTGAGGATAACCTCCCTTCCTCTATGCTATTATTTTTGTTGCATTTCTCATTCTTTATCACATATATTGCCCTCCTAAAATGGAAAACTTCCTGGTTTACCCTCAGCACAGACAGGCTGGCCCTACTCATAGAAACTGCTTATAGGTTGGAGCCTATGCCAAAAAGTCTCATTCTACTTCAGAAAAATAAATTAAAGGGTACATAGAACATTGCCTAAGGATAGCAGGCCTTCGTAGCACAACAGATAGAAGAAATGAGGCCACACAGTCCCTGGGGAATAGCTAGCAAAGGGGGGATAGTACTCTTTGGAATTATTACAATAATTTTTCCTCAATAAGGACCTTTTACATTAATGTAAATTGACTGATTCAGAAAACACTAGTCTTAGAAAGCTCTTAAAAGAAATGTGAAATTCTAACTGATTCTTTCCTTACCTTTTTTTTCTCTTAAGGAAACAGTGAACTGCTGTAGGTATAGGAAAACAAAAGCTATAAAAGTAACATAATCATTTGATTATTTACAAAATTGAAGGAGAAATCTTCCCCCTAATTCTACCAGCCTGAAAGAGTGACTGTTGTCATTCTAGTCCATTTCTCTACTGTCACAATATACACATGCATTTTTTCATGTTGTTTTCTTCACTCTAGATGTTTTTCCATGTTTCTACACAATTTCTATAACCATCATTTTCAATGGCTGTGTAGATTGAACGTGCCATAATTTACATATGCCTTCCCCTATTGTTGGATATGTACATTCCTCCCTCCCCATTTGTGAATGTTATAACTGAAGCCATATAAAGATACCATGAACATCATCAATTTAAAAAAATTTCCTTAGGATAGATTCCAAGAAGTTGAATTAATGAGCCAAAAGGTTTGAACATTTTTGTGATGTTAGGGAATTGTAATGATTTACACTGCCATTAGCAATCTGTGGGAACATTCTCTCCTTTCATTGTACCCCTGCCAACTTTGAGTATTATTTTTTAATGTTGATTTAAAATAAGTAAATTAATAGTGTCTTCTTTTAGTTTGCATTTCCTTGATTATTAGAAAGGCTGATTTTTTTTTTTCTGCATGTGTTTGCTAATTCCATTTCTTCTCTTGTGAACTGTCTATGTATGGGTCTTTTTCACATTCATCTACTGGGAATCTCAGTAAGTTTTTTAAAAAATTAAACTGTATTGGTGCAATAAAACAAATAAATTAATCCTTTATCTGTAGCATTTGTCAAAACTATTTTTCACAGTTTACTGCTTGTCATTATTATTTTTGTCCTTTTTTGATGAACATTATACTAGGACAAAAACATGATCACCGATTGGACATAAACAAATTGCTTTAGAAAACTATCACAAACTAAACCAAAAACAATTTGCTAGTATCTAACTATTCAGTGACTGTATGATTGACTTCATTTAGTTAATCACAAAATTAATTGTAATTTGTCCATAGTCTAACACGAAAAAAGAACACATTAATTTATGTATGGTGACACCCTAAAGCCTAAAGCACTAGTCTGATTTTGTCATGGAATTGACCAGTTTTGTTGTTATTGTGTTGTTGTCACATGGATACAACCATAAAATTTAAGTAAATAAAAAGAGAAAAAATAACTTAAGGAGATAAACTGAAAATTTAATGTATTGAATATGGGACATTTTATACAGAAAGTGATAACTTTCAAAGTAGACTGCTTTTGTGGTATATAGATATTCTATTATATCAAAGAGATAACACTCCAGAGTTGAAATGAAATTCTGATTACTGCTGTCTTGGTCCATTTTGTGTTGCTAGAATAGAATACATGAGACTGGGTAATTTATGAGGAAAATATATTTACTTCTCACACTTCTGATGGCTAGGAAGTCCAAGGTTGAGGGTCACATTGGCGAGGGCCTTGTTGCATTGTCATCCCATGGCAGAAGGCAGAAAAGCAAAACAGCACAGGAGAGCAAGAAGGGGTAGAACTTGCTTTAATAATGAGCCCACTTTCATGATGATGAGCCAATTCCTGTGATAATGGCATTAATTTAACTATGAGGGCAGAACCATTATAACTTAATCACTTCTTTTTTTTTCCTTCTTCTTATGTTTTATTTTAAAGATTGGGGGTACAATTCAGGATTAGTTATATGAGTGGAAATCATACAGGTAAAGTTTGGGCTTCCCTTTGGTCCCCACTTGGCCTAGTTTGAGATCTGATACCCTTATTTGTGTTGTGTCCTCCCTACTCCCCACCCCAGTTGTATCCTGCTACTGCCAATTCCTTTCTTATAGTATTATGGTAAATATTCAGGATCCACTTGTGAGTGAGAGCATGTGGTACACTGTTATTTATTTCTGTGATAGATCACTGAGTATTATTGACTCTAAATCCACCCAAGTTGCTATGAAGTTCATATGTTTATTCTTCTTTATTGCTGTGTAATATTCCATCGTGTAGATGTACCACAGTTTTCATTCCAGTCCAGCTTCTATGGGCAGCATGGTTGGTTTCATGTTTTTGCTATTGAGAATAGAGCTGCAAAAAACATACTTATTCAGGTATCTTTGTTGTAGAACGATATGAGTTCCTCTGGCTATATTGCCAATAGGGGAACTGCTGGGTCATATGAAAGGTTGATTTCCAATTCTTTTACAAATTGCCACACTGTCTTCCAAAGAGGTTGCACTAGTTTGCATTCCTTCCAGCAGTGTAGAAGCGTTCCTTTTCCTCCACATCCTTGCCAGCATCTGCTGCTGTTTGTTTAATTAATGATGGCCATTCTTACTGGTGTTAGGTGATATTTCAATGTGGTTTTGATTTGCATTTCTCTGATGATTGGTGAGGCTGAGCACTTTCTCATGTGTCTGTTGGCTACCTGCATATCTTCTTTTGAGAAGTGTCTATGCATGTCTTTTGCCCACTTTTTAATGGGGCTGTTTTTTTTTTCTTTCAGTACGTTTGAGCTCCTTGTAGATCCTAGGTGTTATGCCTTTGTCAGATATACAGTTGGCAAATATTTTTTCCCATTCTGTGGGCTGTCTCCCTTCTCTCTTTATGGTTTCTTTTGCTTTGCAGAGGCTTGTCAGTTTGATGAGGTCCCACTTGTCTGTCTTATTTCTTATGGTATGGGCACTTAGGGTTTTGATCAGGAATTGGTTCCCAGTTCCAATTTCTATAAGGGTGTTGCCTGTGTTTTCTAAGATTCTTATAGTTTGAGGTTTTATGTTTAGGTCTTTGATCCATTTAGAGTTAATTTTTGTGTATGGTGATAGCTAGGGGTCCTGTTTCAATCTTCTGCATGTGATCAGCCAGTTTTCCCAGCACCATTTACTGAATAGGTTCTCCTCTCTCCAGTTGTTGTTGGAGGCTTTGTCAAAGATGAGTTGGTTGAGAAATTGGCTCGACTTCTGGAATCTCTATTCTGTTCCATTGGTCTATATGCCTGTTCTTGTACCAATACCAGGCTGTTCTGATTACTGTAGCCTTATAATAAAGTTTGAAGTCTGGATGTGTGATATCTCCTGCTTTGTTTCTTTTGCTAAGGATTGTTTTGCCTATTCATGGTCATTTATGTTTCCATATGAATTTCTGTATTGTCATTTCCAGGTCTGAGAAGAATGATGTTGGTAATTTAATGGGTATTGCATTGAATCTTTAGATTGCCTTTGGTAGGATGGACATTTTAACAATGTTGATTCTTCCTATCCATGAACATGGGATATATTTCCATTTGTTTGTATCATCTTTGATTTCTTTGAGCAGCGTTTTGTAGTTCTCATTGTAAAAGTCTTTCACTTCTCTTGTTAGGAAGATGCCAAGGTATTTCATTTTTTTGAGTGGCTATTGTGAATGGGATTGTGCTTTTTATTTGGGACTCTGCCTGCTTGTTGTTTGTTTATAAGGATTCAACTGTCTTTTGCACATTTATTTTGTACCCTGAGACGTTGCCAAAATCCTTTATCAGTGCAAGCTGGGTTTTTGACAGAATCTCTTGGATTTTCAAGGTATAGGATCCTATCATCAGCTAAGAGAGATAACTTCACTTCCTCTTTTCCTATTTGGATACCCCTGATTTCCTTCTTTTGTCTAATTGCCCTAGCTAGGACTTCCAACATAATATTGAATAAGAGGGGTGAGAGTGGGCAGCCTTGTCTTGTTCCAGTTTTCAGGGGAAATGTTTCCAGTTTCTGTCCATTTAGCAATATGTTAGTTGTGGGTTTACCATAGATGGCACTTGCTATTTTAAGGTATGTTCCTTCTATGCCTAGGTGTTTGAGGGTTTTTATCAAGAAGGGATGCTGGATTTTATCAAAAGCTTTTTCTGCATCTAGTGATATAATCATGTGGTTCTTGTTTTTACATTTATTGATGTATGTAACTACATTTATGGTCTTGCGGATGTTGAACCAGTCCTGCGTCCTGGGGATTAAGCCTACTTGGTCATGGTAGATGATTTTTGAGATGTGTTTTTGGATCCAATTTGCTAGAGTCTTGTTGAGGATTTTTGCATCTATGTTCATAAGGGATATTAGCCTGTAGTTCTTTTTTTTTTTTTTTTATGTTGGATCTTTACCCGGTTTGGGTATCAGTGTGATGTTAGCTTCTTAAAATTGTTTGGGGAGAATTCCAT
>CAUYQG010090650.1:0-11914 GCA_963574415.1 Tarsius wallacei | reverse complement strand
AGTATCACATGTTCTCACTCATATAGTAGACCTTGATCCTCCAACGTATTACCCCAAGAAAATGACTGACAGTGGTGGGAAACTATGGGGGGGAGGGGTAGGGTGATGGGATTAATGGTAGTAAATATCTGTCTGGGGATGGGGAGACACTTCTTATCAACAAGGGTGCCTGAACGAGGCATATTTGTATACTTATCCCTTAACTGTACCCCACAATACCATAATAAAAAATATTGAATAAAAAAAAAGAAAGAAATGTTCAACCTCACTAATCATCAGGGAGATGCAAGTCAAAACTACACTGAGATATCACTTGACTCCAATCAGAATGGCAATTATCAATAACTCAAAAAATAACAGTTGCTGGAGAGGGTGTGGCGAAAAGGGAACACTTCTACACTGTTGGTGGGAGTACAAACTAGTGTAACCTCTGTGGAAAGCAGTGTAGTGATACCTAAAAGCTCTAAATATCAACCTCCCATACGACCCCGTGATCCCCCTACTGGGAATATACCCTGAAGAACTCAAATCACTCTATCAAAAATATACCTGCACACGTATGTTTATCGCAGCATTGTTCACAATAGCAAGAACCTGGAAGCAACCATGCTGTCCATCAAAAGAGAAATGAATTTTTAAAATGTGGTACATATACACGATGGAATACTACGCAGCCATAAAAAAGAACAAAATCATGAATTTCGCAGCAACTTGGATGGAACTAGAATCTATGATACTGAGTGACCTCTCACAGAAACACAGATCTGAGTATCACATGTTCTCACTCATATAGTGAACTTTGAACATCCAATATAATACTATAAGAAAATGACTGACAGAGATGGGAAACCATGGGGGGGAGGGGAAAGGAGATGGGATTAATGGTAGTCAATATCTGTCTGGGGATAGGAAGACACCTCTTGTCAACAACGGTACCTGAACGAAGCATATTTGTATACCTAATCCTTGACTGTACCCCACAATATCATAATAAAAAATACTGATTATAAAAAAAAGAAAAAGAAAAATGCAGAGGAAAAGAAGATTGAATCAAAACTCCATGAAGATGAAAATCTCATGCCCTTTACTCTAACTGCGGTTTAAAGATTTAGATTATTTTATTTATCGAGTTAATTTAGGCAAACCCATAGTATTTATGACTGCACATTGCATTGTTTTACGAATGGAAATATCTGAAACCCCTCAATAAATTGCTACATCAATTTTTTTAAAGTACAAAGTAAAGTGCCTTCCCCTAGAAAAGCTGTGAGGAAAGAAGAGGGTTCCTTATGGAAACATAGATGGTATAATAGGTTTCTCTGCTAGCAATATATATTAGTAGTATGAAAGAGAAACCCCTGTGGGAAGATACTTCATTGGAGGAAGCTTCCTAACAGTCTCAGGAGGCAGTGTCTTGGTCAAAGGTGAAAAACTCTGAAGGAATGGAAGCAGTTTGGCCAAGAACATAGCATAGTTTATTTAAACCAGAGCCAAAAAGAAAAAGAAACAAAAATAACCAGATTTTCCAGCATTTGCCCCTGACAGTGTGGATCGACCATTGAAACAGTCTGACTTACAGCCTACTGAGTCAATTTTCCCTTGTCTTTTCATTTATATTTTTATTTATTTGAGAATTAAGTACAGCACTTTCACAATGTATGAAGATTGCCAAATTTACTTTGACAGAAGCTGGACCAAAACCTTAGATGTTTCCCTGGCGCTTAAGTGAAAACACAAAGGTGCATGAGGGAAGATGCTAGGCATAATCATCATGGTCTCTGGTGTAATAATTTTTGTCAGTTCATGAAATACAGCATGGTGGACTCCAACTAAGTCAAAAAACCCTGCACTGTATTTCTCTTGCAAGAAGTGTTTTGCTGGGCAACAGAGATCATTAGGCTTTAGGAGAAACACATGAGTGTTATCTTCTCCTGTGCTTAATTGAAGGCTGTTTCCTAATTACTTGAGGAAACTGAATCCAGGTCAAAGGTCAGAATCTGAATGAATGAAGATAGACTTAAGCCTCCAAGAATAGTTGAAAACTCAAACCCTTTAACTGAAGCTTAAGACTAGTTTACCTTGTTCCTGAATTAAATTAGACAAGCCCATAATATTTAAAACTACACAATACATTGTTTCAGAGATTGAAATATGTGAAACACCAAAGTTGCTATGTCCATTTTTGTAAAAGTACAGAGAGAAGGTTCTTCTCTGCCAATTATAAAGAGAGTAAACAATCCCTTGTGAAAACATGCTTTGCATCTTTGGGTCTAGAGTGTTATGATTATTTCATGGGGTTCACAGTAGGAAGAAGATTTAACTACAAGCAAGTTCAAACATATTTTTTCTCTTCTTGTCTCAGAGACGTGTTGCCAAGTGGTAATCGGTGAATTCATTGGAGTATGTGAAAGTCACCTATAAATCTATGTTGGTGCTTATATGCTTAAAGCCTCCACGTTATCTGTGTAGGTTCACTCTAGATTAGAGTTTGGCAAAGCAAATATCAGAATAATTTTACAGGATCACGAGGGAAAAAAAATAAAAGTCACTGACCAAGCTTTTCTTCATTTGAAAACCAACAGGTGGCAGATGGATCCACCTACTCAAACAATTTGAAGTATAAGCTAATGAGTCTAACAAGACAATCTTTTTTTCATTTAATTATTTATTTATGTATTTGGAAGCAGTCAAACACTTTAACAAAGAAAGGCGATTGTCAATTTGCTTTTGAAGCAAGCTGAAAGAAAACCTTTGATGTCCCCACTGATGTTAAAGAGAAAACACAAACATGCAGGTTGCAAGACTCTATGCATAATAAATGACCAAATGTTGTGTGATCAATTGTGTCAGTTCAGACTATAAAGCTTACTGGGATACCAGCAAAGTCTGAAACCTGCTCTGGAGTCCCCTTGTCAAAGTGCTTCATTGGGCATCAGGGATTCTTAGGCTTGGGGGGAAACATCTGCTTGCTTTCTATTTCTGGTCTTTATTGTAGGACACTTTCTAATTACCTTAGAAGACTTATCTAGGTCAAAGGTTAAGAACTCAGAAAGAGAGGACATGGGTTCAAAGCTTCATGTCCTTTACTCTAACTGCATCTTAAAGCCCAAGATAATTACACTCCAGGAATTAATATAGGCAAGCCCAAATAATTTAAAACTACATATTGCATTGTTTAAGAAATTGAATTATGTGAGATCCCCAAAAACGTTACTAGGTTAGTTTTTGTAAAAATGCCAAAATTTCTTCTCTAGGGAAGCTATGAAGAACAAAACAGTCCTTTTTAAAAACATGGTTTATATCCTGTGGTATAGAATGTTAAAATTATTTCATGGGGTTCACAAAAGGAAGCACTATTTGCAACATGTAATTTAAAATGTAGTTTTTCTCTTCTTTTCTCAGATACATGTTGCCAAGTGGTAAACAGTACATTCAGTAGAATGTGGCAAATATGCCTACAAACTGACATTGATGCTAATCAGCTAAAGGTCTCCACATTATCTGTATAACTTTAATCTAGGTAAGAGTTTGGCATAGCAGATATTTGGAGTACTTTAAAGCATAGGAAGAAAAATAAATAAACTAAATGCATTTTTTTCTTCACTTGTTACCACCAAGTGGCAGATGGATCCACCCATTCAAATAGGTTGCCATATAAACGAGTCTAAAACCACACTCATTTTTCATTTATTTATTTATTTATTTATTGAGTATTTGGAAGTATGTAAATTACTTTTACATAGAAAGGAGATTGCCAAATTGTCTTTGAAATAAACTTAAAGGAAACTTTAGATGTTGCCAGACATTAAAGTGAGAGCACAAATATGCAAGTTGGAAGTGTTTTGGTATAATACATAATGGAGTGTGTTGTGATAATTGGGGCCAGTTCAGAGAACAAAGCATGATTGGTCTTAAGGAAATTCTAAAATCTGCTCTTAAGTTCCCTTGCCACAAAAGTACTGCACTAGACACTTGAGCTCATTAGGCTTAAGGAAAAACACTGCATATTACCTACTTCTGGGCTTAGTTGGAGGTTATTTCTTGATTACCTCGGGAGACTGAATTTAGGTTAAATGTCTAAAAGACAGAAGAAACAAAAATTGACTCAAGGTTCCATTAAGAGTAAAAAACTCATGACCTTTACTCTAACTGCAAGTTAGGGATTCTGATTATTTTATTCATGGAGTTAATTTAGGCAAACCTACAGTATTTATGACCGCACATTGCATTGTTTCACAAATGGAAATATGTGAAAACCCAAACCAAGTTGGTAGGTCAATTTTTTTAAAGTGTAAAGAAAATTCCTCTCTGAAAGAAAAAAAATGAAGAAAAAAGAGATCCCCTAACAAAAACATAGTTTGTATACAAGCGTGCTCTGCTGGTGATATATATTTTTAGTATTAAGGAGAAACACCTGTGTGCTAATTACTTCTGGCCTTAACTGGAGACTGCTTCCTAATTGCCTCAGGTGGCTAATTCTTGGACAAAGGTGAAAAATTCTAAAGAATGAAAATAATTTGGCCAAGAATATATCAGTGATCTTTAAAGCATAGCCAAAAAACAAACAAACCAGTTTTTCCTGCATTTCCCACTGACAGGCTGGATCCACTCATTGAATTCATCTTAATTATAGTCTATGGAGTATAACACCACACTCATTGTTAACTTATCCATTTATGTATCTATTTTTATATTTGGAAATAAGTACAATACATTCACAAAGAATGGAGATTGCCAGATTGCCTTTGACTGAATCTGGAAAAAAAACCTTCAATGTTCACAGTGCCATTGAAGCGAAAACTCAAAAGTGCATGTTGGCAGATGCAACTTATAATAATCATGGAATATAGTGTGGACACAGGTAACACATGTGGTGGACTACAACTAAGTCAAAAAAACTCGCACTGGAGTTCTCTTGCAAGAAGAGTGCTTTGCTGGGCAATGGAGACCATTCGGCTTAAGAGAAACACATGAGTGTTTCCTTCTCCAGTGCTTAATTAGAAGCTGTTTCCTAATTTCCTAACTGAATCTAGCTTAAAGTTCAGAATCAGAATGAACAAAGATAGGCTGAAGTCTCCATGAATAGTTAAAACTCAGGTTTTTTAACTGCAGCTTAAGGCTCTAGTTTATTTCATTCCTGAGTTAAATTAGGCAAACCCATAGTATTTAAGACTACACAATGCATGGTTTGTGTTCAAAATATGTGAAACACCAAACAAAGTCAGTATGTCCATATTTGTAAAAGTACAGAGAGAGGGTCCTTCTCTCTACACAAATTATGAAGGAAGAACACAATCCTCATGGAAATATGCTTTATATCCTTTCGGCTATAGTGTTATGATTATTTCAAGGGGTTCATAACAGGAAGCAATTTTAACAACAAGCAAGTTCAAATGTACTTTTTCTCTTCTTGTCTCAGGGACATATTGCCCAGTGGTAAACAGTGAATTCATTGGAGTGTGGAACAGTTGCCTACAAATCTATGTTGGTGCTTACATGCTTAAGACCTCCACATTTTCTGTGTAACTTCACACTAGATAAGAGTTCGGCAAAGCAGATATCAGGATAATTTTGCAGTGTCTCTAGGAAAAAAATAAAAATGACTAACCAAACTTTTCTTCATTTGAAAGCTGACAGGTGGCAAATGGATCCACCCATACAAACAATTTGAAGTATAAGCTATTGAGTCTAACAAGACACTCTTTTATTTTTTTCATTTAATTATTTATTTATGTATTTGGAAGTAGTTGAACACTTTAACAAAGAAAGGAGATTGCCTATTTTTTTTAAACAAACAAACTGATAGAAAACCCTAGATGTTCCCAGTGATGTTAAAGAGAAAACACAAATGTGCAGGTTGGAAGACTCTATGAATAATAAATGACAAAATTTTGTGTGATCAACTGTGTCAGTTGAGAGAACAAAGTGTACTGGGACTCCAGCAAAGTTTGAAATCGGTTCTGGAGCTTCCTTGTCAAAAGAGTGCTTCTTAAATATGTGAAACACCAACAACGTTGGTAGGTCAGTTTTTGTAAATGTACCAAGAAATCCTTTTCTCTAGTGAAACAACAAGGATATATACAGTCCCTTATGAAAGCATGATTTCTATACTGGGGGATAGAATGTTAAAATTATTTCATGGGGTTCACAAAAGGAAGCACATCTGCAACATGTAATTTAAAACACAGTTTTTCTCTTCCTTTCCCACAGACATTTTGCCCAGTGGTAAAGAGTGCATTCATCAGAATGTGGCAAAGTTGAGTATAAAATAACATTGATGCTAATCAGCTGAAGACCTCCATATTATCTGTGTAGCTTCACCCTAGGTAAGAGTTTGCAATAGAAGATATTTTGATTTCTTTAAAGCATAACAAGAAAAATAAATAACCAGGATTTTCCTTCATCTGTCATGAACAAATGGCAGATGGATCCACCCATTCAAAAAGTTTGCTGTATAAACAAATGAGTCTAACACCACACTCTTTATTCTTTTATTTATGTCTATTTATTTCACTATTTTATGTATTTAGAAATAAGTAGATTACTTTTACAAAGAAAGGAGATTCCCAAATTGACTCTAACACCACACACATTATTTATTATTTATTTATTTAATGTTTTTAATTTGGAAGTAGTACAACAGTTGAACAAAGAAAGGATATTGCAAAATTGCCTTTGAAGCAAGATGAAAGGTAAACTTAGATGTTCCCAGTGATGTTAAAGAAATAACACAAACATCCAGGATACAAGACATTATGCATAATGAATGGCAGAATGTTGTGTGATCAATTGTGTCAGATCAGAAAACAAAGCATAGGGAGAATTCTCCAAAATCTGAAAACTGCTCTGGAGTTACCTTGTCAGAAGAGTTCTTCACTGGAAAACAGAGATCATTACACTTAAGGAGAATCATCTACATACTACCTATTTCTGGGTAACTATGCTTCATAATTACCTCAGGAGGCTGATCTGATCAAAGGTTAAAAACTCAGAAGGAGAGGACTTAGGCTCAAGACTTCATGAAAGTTAAAATCTCATGCCCTTTACTGTAACTGCAGCTTAAAGTCCAAGAAAACTGCACTCCTGGAATTAATTTAGGGAAGTCCAAATAATTTAAGGCTACACATTGCATTCCTTAAGGAATTAAATTATGTGAAACCCCACACCACATTACTAGGTCAGTTTTTGCAACAGTACAAAAAAGCCCTTCTTCCTAGAGAAGATATTAGGAGAGAACACAGTCCCTTATGGAATCATGATTTGTATCCTGGGAAATATAATGTTAAAATTATTTCATGGGATTTACAAAAGAAAGTGCTTTCAGCAACATGTAATTTAAAACATAGTTTTTCTCTTCATTTCTCAGAGATATGTTGCCCAGTGGTACACAGTGAATGCATCAAAATGTGGCAAAGTTGCATACAAAAGGACATCGGTGCTAGTCAGCTGATGGCCTCCACATTATCTGTATAGCTTCAATCTAGGTAAGAGTTTGGCTTAGCAGATATTTGGATTTCCTTAAAGCATAGCACAAAAAAAATGAATACACTTAGCTGGTATTTCCTTCATTTTTCACCAAGTGGCAGAAGGATCCACATTTCAAATAGTTTAATGTATAAACAAATGAGTCTAACATCACAGTCTTTATTCTTTTATTTATTTTCCACTATTCATGTATTTTGAAGTAAGTAAATAACATTTACAAATAAAGGAGATTGCCAAATTGCCTTTGAGAGAAACTGAAAGGAAACCTTAGATCTTCCCAGTGACGATAAAGAGAAAACACAAACATGCATGCTGGAACTCTTTTGACATAATAAATAAAGGAATGTGATGTGATAATTGGTATCAGTTCAGAGAATAAAGAATAGTTGGAATCAAGCAAAATTTATAAAATGCTCTTGAGTTCCCTTGCCTCAAAAATACTACACTAGGCAATTGAGCTCATTAGGCTTATGGAGAAAAATCTACTTGCATGTTACCCACTTCTGGGCTTAGTTGGAGGCTGTTTCTTAATTTCATCATAAGACTGAATCTAGGTCAAAGGTGAAAAATGCTAAAGGAATGAAGATTGGCTCAATGTTCCATGAAGAGTTATAAACTCATGCCCTTTATTCAAACTGCAACCTAAGGCTTTAGATTATTCCACTCATGGAATTAATTTAGGCAAACCCATAGTATTTATGACTACATATTGCATTGTTTCACAGATGCAAATATGTGAAACTCCAAACAAAGTTGCTAAATTCATTTTTGTAAAAGTAAAAAGAGAATGTTCTTTTTTCCATGCAGGCTTTGAGAGAGAGCACAGTCCCTTATGGAAACATGCTGTGTATCCTTGGGGCTGGACTGTTATGATTATTTCAGGGGGTTGAAATTTGAAGCAATTTTAACAAAAAGTAAGTCCAAAAGTAATTTTTCGCTTCTTGTCTCAGGGACATGCTGCCATGTAGTAATTAGTGTATTCATTGAAGAATAGGAAAGTTTCCTGAAAACCTACATTGATGCTACATGCTTAAGGCCTCCATATTATCTGTGTAACTTCACTCCAGATAACAGTTTTGCAAAGCAGATATCAGGATAATTTTACAGGACAATGAGAGCAAAAATAAAAATAACGAACCAAGTTTTTCTTCATTTGAAAACCGACAGGTGGCAGATGGTTCACACTTTCAAACAGTTTGAAGTATAACATATTGTCTCTAACACCATACTCTATTTTCATTTATTTGTTTGTTTGTTTGCTTGTGTATTTGAGAGTATACTTTTACAAATAGTGAAGTTTGCAAAATTTACTTTGAAGCAAGTTTGAAAAGAGCCCTACATGTTCCCAGTGATGTTAAAGATGAAACACAAACTTGCAGGTTGCAAGACTGTATGCATTAAAAATTATGAAATGTTGTGTGATCAATTGTGTCAATTCAGAAAACAAAGGGTGGTAGGACTCCCCCAAAATCTGAAACCTGCTCTGGAGTTCCCTTGTCAGAAGAGTGCTTCACTGGGCAACAAGGATAATGAGAAACACCTGCATGCTACCTATTTCTGGGTTTATTGAAGGCTGTTTCCTAATTACTTCATAGGCTGATCTAGGTCAAAAGTTTAAAAGGCAGAAGGAGAGGAGTTAGACTCAAGTTTTCATGAGGAGTTAAAAACTCATGCCATTTATCCTAACTGCAGCTTAAAGCTCAAGAAAATTACACTCCTGGAATTAATTTAGGCAAGCCCAAATTATTTGACTACATATTACACTGTTTATGGAATTAAAATATGTAAAACCCCAAACAACATTGCCTTGTCAGTTTTATAAAAGTACCAAAAAAATCCTTCTCCCTAGGAAAGCTAGGAGGAGAGAACACAATCCCTTATGTAAACATGATTTTTATCCTGGGCAATAGAATGTTAAAATTATTTCATGGGATTCACAAAAGGAAACACGCTTAGCAACATGTATGCTAAAACGTATTTTTTTCTCTTTCTTTCCCAGACACATGTTTCACAGTGGTAAACAATGCATTCATTGGAATGTGACAAAGTTGTGTACAAAATACCATTGATGCTAATCAGCTGAAGGCCTCCACAGTGTCTGTGTAGCTTCACTCTAGGAAAGAGTTTGGCATAACAGATATCCAAATTTCTTTAAAGTATAGCATGAAAAAAATAAACAAATCAGGCATTTCATGAACAAGTGGCAGATGGATTCACCCATTCAAAGAGTTTTCCATAGAAATATATGAATCTGGAGTTCCGGTAAGATGGCGACGGCATAGGTGGGACTGTGAGAGTCTCTGAAAGTGAGTTCCCAAAAAGACTCTTACTTTCCTTCCCCCACCCCCCTGCCCACTGCCATCCACACCAGTCCAAGGCTTGGAGACCCTCGGTTCCATGCATGGCCGGCTATTGTGGCCCCTCGGCTGCTGCTGCTCCACCATAGGTGGCCCTGAGCCCCAGTCGTGTGGAGATCCCAGCTCCCTTCCTGGCTACAATGTCTCACCTGGCCCCAAGCTGCCAGCCACCACCTGTGGAGGCCCTTGGATACCGCTGTATGGAGATCTGGGTTCCCTTGCTGGCTACACTGATACGCCTGGCACTCAGCTGCTGCCAGCTCCCTTCCTGACTGGGTGCCCAGTCCAGTGGGCTCAGTGCTCACTTCTCAGAGTTCCAGCTCCCCACCCTGGGTTCTGGGACCCACCCAGCCCTATTTCAAGCCACCATCACCCACGGAGGCTCTAGGCACCCACCCTTCAGAGATACCAGCTCCATTCCTGGCTGAAGTGCCCTGTGCAGGGCCCAAAGCTGCTGTCACCACTTAGCACCCGCCCTTTGGAGCCCTTGTTCCCACTCTGGCTGAGGCATCCAGCTTGGGACCCAATGGTTGTGTAAGGGAATAGTATATCTTAAGGAGGTGCTGATCAGCTGGTCTCGGCTCTCAGCTCCAGAAGAGGGAATTCCCAGCTCCCTCCTCCACCCCAGGCTTCTGGCAGCACACCAGACCTAGCACCCAGCTGTGTCACTGATTTCTGGTGCCTGACACTGGGGACAAATCACCACAACCAGTCATAATGGATAGACCATGGACCCAGATGAGTGGAGAGAAAGGATGGGTGAAGAGAAAGGATCCATGAAAGAGGAGCTGAAAGAGGAGCTGCCCACCTCGATCATTTTCCAGGCAGAGATTTGCATTGCCCGACCCATCCATGAGCAGCCTCCACCTTGGTTTCTAAGGTAACATTGCTAAACAGGAGACAAAAGGCTCTCCCCTATGCTGAATCAGATACAGGCAACTCAGCCCTGTTGCAGACCTCTCAGGCAGCAAGCCAAGAGAAACAACCCAAGCTTGGAGTAAATCTATCTGCCTCCAATGAAAGTAAAGAAGAGAGGCTAGAGATCAGAGCTGAAGAGACTTTAGACACTCAGGAAAGATTCCAGAGCTAGTCTGGTTTCTTTTGATTTTTTATTTTTATTGTTTTGACTGTTTGTTTTGCTCATTTTTGTTTGCTTTTTGATTTTTAATACCTGTTTGTGTTGGGGAAAAACACATCAAAAGGCATGATTTTATTGGACAGCTTTTGTGTGATTACTGGTATGCTTTAGGGAATTTTGTTTGTGTGTCTATTTTAGACTCTTTTCTGGCTTTGTGTCACTCTTTCATTCATTAGTTGGTATGTGTGTCTGTTTTCCCTCTCACTCTTCTCTCTCTCTAACTTCTTCTTGAACCCCCCTTCCATTATTTTCCCTTTTCATGCCTCCTTTTGTTCCAGGGAGCAAACCTAAACTCTGCTGCACAGACAGATTGTAAGGCAGTGGGAAATGGGTTCCACTGTGGCCATACACCTGTTGGTGGATACCGGAATCTGCAGATAGATTCTGAATCACAGCTCCTCCCTCAATTAAACCTCAAAACTGCAAAAAATAAAGCTCCCAACCCACAGACCAGCCTCAAAAGTGAACAAGGCCAGAGGACCCTCATAAGGAAGAACAGGAGATTGAACAAAAGAAGTAAAAGCAACCTCATCTTCCCTGAGAAACAGAATTAAAGAAGAGGAGGGAAGGGGGGAGAGAAAAACCTACACAAATGAAGAAAAACCAAAAGAAGAATATGGGTCTCTCCCAGACCCCTGGGAGGGCAGACACTGAAAAAATTGACTTCGGAATACAAACAATGAAGAGCGCCAGAATGACTGGTCTCAAACTACAAACTTAGATATCAAGACTTTAATGGAGAGATTAAAAAGAATTGAGGAGAGACAAGAAGAAACTAGGAAGGAGTAGATAACTGAGATGACAGTAGTAAAGAATACTGTGACTGAAATAAATAACAAACTGATAAGCATGGAAAGCAGAATTATCCAAGCAGAAGAAAGAATCTCAGAGGTTGAGGATCAAAATATAGAACTAACCCAAACTGTCAAAAACA